>VYZQ01008996.1:16718-26923 GCA_013400655.1 Mystacornis crossleyi
TGGAAATTAGGTTACAAGCATTGCTTTGATTCATTGAGTTGCCCGTGGTCAAAACATTCAACTCCAATATTTAAATACCTAAAACTGGACATAAAAGGAAGAAAGACCTGATACCTAACTAGCAAATTTTTTTTTCCCTAGATGCGACCAATGCAACTTAAAATCTTTTAACCCCAAGCTGTTTTCTGTCAAAACATATGAGTAGGGAAGTTCAAGTGCAAGTAACTTTTATCAGTGTGTGGGTAGATTGCCAATTGCCCTTAAACAGGTAGGGGTTTAATACACTATTAAGGGATGAAATGAAAGTGAGTGAGAACCACAAAAAACCCAAAGATGAGTTCCAGAAAGAAGCAAAAATCTGTCTGAGTGTCCACTAGTTACTGCAGGTTTCCAAGAAGTGAAATGGGGGTGTATGAGACAGACACACCTATAGCTCATGTGTGGCATTTTGGGGCAGAATCTGGGCACTAAAGGCAGGGAGCACTTTCCTCCTGCTGCACAGTTTTCCTGAAGGAACCCTCTGGGCTGTGATCTGGTAGAGAAGAAATGGGCAAGGAATGGAATATGTTCATTTTGCACGAGTCTTCCCAAATTATCTTGGTTAGCAAATCAAGGATTGTGTGTGTGAGTCTGTTTTTAGGGAGAACTCATTGCCTCCTTGAGGCAGAAACTCTGGGGTTAGGTGGAAAACTGAGCTCCTGTCCCTGAGGATGTTTTGTTTCAGCATAGACACTGAAAAATAAGAGGTCAGTGTAGTAATATAAAATTATCAGGCTGATCAGTTAATTAGACAAGTGGAGTCCTCATCCCTGGAGGTGTCCAAGGAAGGCGTGGAGAGGGCACTCAGTGCTCTGGGCTGGTTACAGGGTGGGGACAAGACTGGACCCCATGGAAGTCCTTTTCCAACCTAAATGATTCCATGATTCTAAATTCATTTGCTGTTCATTCTCCCTTCCCCACTTTTTGGTGTTTTGGGGTTTTGTTTTTGTTTTGGGGTTTTTTTGTTTGTTTGTTTTTTGTTGTTGTTGTTTGTTTTTGTTTTGGTTTTTTGCTGTTGTTTGGGAGGTTTTTGGGGGATTTTTTTGGGGGGGTTGGTTTAGTGTACTTTATTTCCGGAATATTTATTTTATAAAATCTGTGCACATTTTCCCTTATCATCTCCTGGCATTTAACAAATTATATGTGGTATAGTCACCAGTGTGAATCAGCACTTTGCTCACAAAATGTTAGCTATCTTAAGGTATTTTGCTTATTAAAGAGCTCTGTTTTGGAGGAACCACAATGATTGCAGAAGTCCCTGGGGATTCAAGGAAATGAAAGCAGCATATGAGCAGTCCTTTCTGATAAAGCTGGAAAATGACTCAAAATGGTTTGAGCCGGAAATGCATAAAAATGACAGGATTTTCTGGAGCCTGACTCTCTTTATCTGATGTTATTTGTTGTTACAGTTGGTGTGTACCTGTGTCATGTTATGATCTTGTAGCATTTATTTATTAATTTGAAATAGAAGTATTTTTCAGAACTTATGATCTGTCTTATTTTAAATCTAATAATACTCTTTATTTACCCCTAAGTTTCTATTTCTTCATCCCACCCAATCTCTATCTCTGATTGCCTCATCACCTCAGAGGTGTGAAGTTTTAGGTCTTGCAGAGAGAGAACTTTTGTCCATGAGCTATAATTTATTGATGGACTAAAGTTCTGGAGAAGAACCCAGGAATTCTAACATTCCTCCCATCTTCAATTCTCTTATCAAGGCCTGTATTTTATTAAATCACACACTCAAATGCTAAATAAGTATAAACATGCAAAAATAACTGTGTGTTACAGGATGATGAGTGTGTTAAAGGAAAAATTTTAGCTGTAACTGTGTCCAAAACACTTTTTGATAATGAGTTCTTGGTTATCTGCTGAACTTTTAGGTCTGTGGTAAGGTACAGTTTATCACAATCAAAAATCCCAATCTATTTTGAAGTACCTGAGGATTTTTTCCTTAAAAATTATAATCTTGTTATGATTTATCACAGGAGTTTTGAGCACCTGGAGTTAACAGGATGTGACCAAGGGAATATGAAAGGACGGGGGAGAGGGGACATAAAATCAGAATATGTGATGAAAATAACTGCAACTAGGCAAAAAGATAAAAGAGAAAATTGCACGTGATTATAGAAGAAAAATGGATTAAAATTTAAATAAATTTTGGCCCGAGAAGTCCCTGGCCTGCACACTTTTGGAAGCCAGGATCTTGTTTGGGTGAAACAAAAGGAGTTTTCTCACAGGAATTTTTCATCGAAAGGATTCTCACCTGATTTTCTGTGATCTGAGTCTGAGTTACACAAACAGTGGGAGAAAATGAATGGAAAAATAAACTTAGCCCTTGATGCAGAGATTGCTTTGGGGGAGTTCTATATGCAAAACAAACTGGTAAATAAAGCAGGAGCTGAATAACAGAATAGATGGAGTAATAGAAAAAGTAATTTGCATTATGAAACCAAGAGTAAATTAGGAGTGTTTGTTCAAATGACAAATGTTGACATTAGATCGAGGGGAAAAACCTGAAACAAAATATTCCTTGAAGGAAACAATCAGTGTCGGGCTTAAGTGCCCATGAATTGTTTTGGCTCGTGCAGTTTCATGCCTTGGGAAATCTTTTCCTTTCCAGATAATGAGGAGCAGCCACGGCTGTAAGTGCCACAGTGCAAGAGCACCTCCTCCATGCAGTACCTCCAGGGAGACCCATTTGTAGTGCATTTCCCTTTAGAAGTTTCCAAAATCCCAATAAAAATCCCAGTCAAACAGCAGAACCAATGCCATCATTTTTTCTTCTTTTTTCCACTTTGCATTTACTGATCTGAGACAAAGCTTTTCCCTCTCTGATTTATGTTGGAATTTGATCCTTAAGGGAAGACCTTGGCCGCACAGATCAGCTTCTGGGTTTGAGGGCAGCTCCACAGCGGAAAGTACAAGGAAAGGGGAGTTAAAAGGACCAGCAGGTTCCTGACCCCACGGTTGATCGTGAGGAGCAGTGTCATGGCAGCCAACACCTGAGGGCAGGTGAGCAGCTTTTCCAGCTCAGGTGACTTTTAACTGAGATTCTGGGATTTATTTTCACAGTTCCAGAAGGGAGGAACATGCAGGGCCTGATGGCAAGTCTCAGTCATCTGTTCGTTCTTTTCCTTTCGGAAAGCATAACGTTTTCTCCTCTACCTGTCAGGTTCTGTATAATTAATGCTATCTTCCTGTTCTCTCAGCTCCTACATCTCTTCCTTCCCATCTCTCCATGACATTTCCTTTGCGAGTTTGAAGGAACTGATTATTCCACTTAAAAGGCAAAAAAAGTTCAAACTTTTTTTCATATGACAGCAGAAACATCAGCTGTGGCTTTGCTTGAGAATTGGTGCATCATTTCCTGAGAATGGATTTAAACTTTGCCACTCCAGACCTCTCTGGGAGCAAGGCCTGGTCTAGTGGAAGATGTCCTTGCCCAGGGCCGGAGGGTTGGACTGAAGGGTCTTTAAGGTCCTTGCTGACCCAGAGCATTCTAGGATTCACACACAGTTCCCAGTTCCAGCCAGCCTTGTTCTCTCCTCAAATGTCTCTTGGCTGCCTTGGGAGGCACCACTGAAATCAAAGGTCCCTGTCGAGAAGTCTTTGGAAATCAGTGGAGCACTTGGAATTGTTTTGAGTTGTCAAATACCAGCTCCAGACGTGTGGTGGGACCAGTGCTGGATCCATAAAAATGATGTGCTTTCAGTGCTGCTGAATTTGGACACTGTGTGGAGGATCAGGGAAACTACAGGACAGATTCTGCACTTCCATACCCCAGCTGAGGTGTTAGGAGCAGCTAAGCCTATACAGAGGCTTCAGTGGGTGTTCAATCAACACGTGGCAGCAGTGGATTTTTGCAGGAAACCCTCTTAAAGTCGGAGCTTGAATTGGTGAACTTTTAGACAAGTGACAGACATCAAAATGAGATCAGTCCCAGTGATTTCACAGCAGAGCAGTGCTCCTCTGGTGCAGGAGCAGCAGCCACCCCCCTCCTGCTTACTCAGGGTTACTGGGAATGTGTGATAAGAAGGGTTTCACATGTATAAGCACCCTGAGTTTGAATCTCTCACTTCAGGCAGGGGCTGTCTCCACCTGCTTGCTCATATGTCAGAAGAATTGTAGTGTGTTATAGAAAGAGCTGTAGTTGCAATAACAGAAATATTTTTGCCTCTGGACAGAATAGGAAAGTCAGTGTTAAAATGGACTTGATTCTCCAGCCAGATCTCTGTTCTCTTCCTTTGCACACAGCGTTTGAGGCTCCAGGGGCCACATTTTCCGAGATCATAAATTCACATCATTCCCTTGCGGCTTTGCTGACTTACAAAGATCAGCTGTTTTATGAACTTATCTGCGAATTTTTGGTCTTTTGAGGGTCATGTCACAGCCTTATCATTTCTTGCCATCAGGTTTTGTATGGGTTCTGTTTTTCAGGGAAGCTTATATGGCACTTGGAGACTTGGTTTAGTCGTGGCCTCAGCACTGCTGGGTTAACAGCTGGACTCAGTGATCTTGGAGTTCTCCACTCTAAATAAATAACAATTCCAGGTGCAAGCACACCAGTTTAAACTCTCAGATTCGTACAGACTGGCTTACTTCAATGTGTGCTTCAATTTATGCACAGGATTTGTTGATGGCTCAGGATTATTGGTAGATGTCATCCCCGGGTCGCGCATTCCAAAGATTTATGGCTGACTGTGTGTAAATAATGGGAGGTTACTGGACATGCTGACTGCAGCATATATTTTATAAAATACTCATCAGTATGATTTTTTTTCAGCTTAATATGCAGTTTCGTTTCTTTGCTCTTCCCAAAATTTGATGAATCTGATAGGTTGGTACCTTTAAACCATCCCAGCAGCTCAGACAGATTGCAGATGCTAAACCTTATGTTCACCTCATAAGAATATTACTGAAAATTATTGGCAGCATCTGACTTGAATGCAGATATATCTTGGTCTGTTTATATTCTGTAAAACTCAGAGATCTAGAAAAGCAAAATCTAGGAAATGTATAATCAGTAGTTTTTGAAGTTAAGAGCATTAGCATGGGCATCTACTCTTATGTGTGCTTTCTTCTTTTTTTTAATCCTTTTTTCAGTAGTTTCTGCTGAGTGGGAAGGATTTCCCCTTTCATATACAGCCCAAAAAAATCATTTATTTTTTCTCAACCCAAATATCTTCTCATTTGCCTTCCCTCGTCATGGTTTTTATCCATTACTACAGAGACTGCTCATCAGCAGGATATTGGTCTACATCCACTCAGTTAAAGTTTGAGTTGCTCCCCACCCATCAGGGAACCTCCTGTGGGCTGATCCCAGCCAAGCAAACTCCATCCTTGTGATAAATACATATTCTAATATTAGCTTTCCGCAAATATTAAAGTGAATGCTATATATATAATGTTAAAGTAGCTTTGTTATGAAGATATAGGGTTTTTGGTTACAATAACTAATGCCTTTATTTCTGTTATCGATAGTAGTAAAATAGCTGATGTGGTTATGCTTGNAATAGTAGTAAAATACCTGATGTGGTTATGCTTGGGGTAACTGAGCTGTCTGCTTGGTTGGATAACATGCACTGAATGTAAGATGAAGACCCCTGCTACTGACTTGCAGCTATCAGCAAATACCCTGTGAACATCACAGACCAAGGCCCAAGCTGGAGGTGATAATAAAAACTGACCAAAACCACAGCCAAGAAATGCGCACGCTCTAAAAAGGTGGATCCGAGGAGGAGCCATGCTAAACAGTTCCTGGAACATGTAAACTAGTTTGGGGGAAAGTTTGAATATGTATTATTGTTTATGAATGTGCATTAGGCTGATCCAATAGTAAAGGGTATCTCCAAAATAGCAGGTGTGCTCTTGGCTGAGAGCCAAGGGTACCCAGCGCTGTAACTTTCGCTTTATTGTTTTTGTGCCTTGTCGTCTTTTTATTAAAACTTTTAAATTCTCACAGGAGAGTGAACCTCGTTTTTCACAATCCTTCTGGTTTTTTACCTCTTGCCATTGTGTAGGAACAGTTGACCCTCAAAGAGAAAGCAGAAACCTTCACTTGGACAGTTCTTCCCACATAAAACACGGAGCTGTTCTGTGGTGGGTGGTGTTGTCCGTGTCCCGTGGTCCAGAGATTTGGGTGAACTCAATTCCTGCCAAAGAACAGAGGGAATTTCTGTCAATTTGTCTTTCTGCAGAAGTCCATAGTGTGATCTTCTGCAGTGAGTCCCCATCCCTGGAGGTTTCAAAGGACACGGAGAGGTGGCCCTCAGGGACAGGGATTAGTGGTGAATGCGGCAGTGCTGGGGGAATGGTGGATTTGCTGATCCTGGAGGGCTTTTCCAATCCGAACCATTCTGTGATTAATGATCTCTAACAAGACAAGTGCTTTATCTCTGAACACACAACATGGTGCTTGTAAAACTTAATAGAAGTGCCAGTAGCTTTGTTGGGACTCGGGGAAGGTTATTTTTTTGCAACAGTGGCCACACTGTTAATATGATCTCTGGGAGAAAGGTCATTTAAAGGTTCATGGAATCTGCTTCCTGGGGCCTTGATAACACAGTGCTGGCAGGGAAGAACAATGTTCCATGATTTCCTACAGCTGTCTCCAAAAACATTATGTTTTTATGCTATTTGTTGGAATGCTGGGTTGCCAAAATCGAATGAAGTACCCTCAGAGAGCCGGGGTGTGTCTGTGGCTCTTTAGAATAAACCCCTCCACTTTCCTGCCCCTCAGCGACGTTATCACAACATCACATCACTGAAATGATAACGGCTATCACTCATTTCAAAGAAGCTGGTATGAAAAAGCTGATCCGTTGGAAACTTTGAGAATTCTAATTGACAAAATCAATAAACTCCCAGCTAGAATAGCACCTCTCTTTTTTTAATTTTCCATAATTGCAGAGCAGGGAGTGATTTATCATCTGGCTTCCTATTTTTAACAGTTTTTCCACTACTCCTTTCTCATTGCTAACCCCAAAAATGTGCCCAGCTGCTCCGAGACAAGGAATACATGAGAGCTATAAATACTTTTTAAGTCTTTTGTTGCTTTATTATTTCAGGGGTAGCATTTTGAGACTACAGGTCCAACAGATGCTGTTGTAACCTCTGTCTGCTCGCTGCTCCCTAGAGCTGCTGTGACAGGCTGGAACCACCTTCCTTTCACTGAGCTCATCGGAGTGTGTGGTACCTGCATTTCAATTGGAATGGACAGGGCAGCGTTTCACACCTCCTGCCTCAGCCTGAGGGACTCTCTTCCTAATCAAGTTCTTCTACAAAGTCAATAAAAATGTGGTTGTAGGAACCACTTGACAAATCACGGGTGAATGTTAATCCTGAGAGGTGAACTTCCATAGAGCTCAGCAATAATTTCAAATTGGGGGATAATGAACATTTAGACAAGTCTGACATTCACACGACATAAAAATGGGCTGGAGACCCACACCAAGAGCTGCTGTGTAGTTATTAAAGTCCAAAGGAGCTGCTTCCAGAGGTCAGGCCTGTGAGCCCTCTGTTTATTCACTACTGACTATGATGTGCAAACAAAGAGAAGTCACATGAATCGATCCTTAACCACTGCAAAACCTGAGAAAGCAGAATGACTGATCTCTGAAAGCATTTATGTTTAAAAGAGAGTTAAACACACTGCTAGATTTGTTTGCCTTGTCTTCGGAAGTCTTGATTAGATAGAGAAAATAGATTGTTCATCATAATGTGTTTTCCTACTTAGCCAGTTACAGTCTGTGCAAGCCATGGAAGAAATCAAAGCAGCACAATGAGATATAGCACACACTTTAAATTATTTTGTTATTTATAGAAAACTGATCTGGAAATTAATTCAATAACCTCCCTCCCCCCCAAAAAAAACCCTAACCGTACAAAGCAATCTCTACCTAGAATGTCTGGTCTTATGTCTGGAACTAGAGCTTTGTCTGCCATTCTGTCTCCACTGGATATTGTGTTTGGGGCTGAGTCTGTGGTTTCTTCTCTTTTTAGCCCCAGGCTGTGTCATTCCCTAAACTTGGATCTAGAAGCTCTCTGGTCCCCGAGGCTTGAGGTGAGCCAGCTCACCCTGCCAGAACTCCAGCTTGGAGAGGGTGTGGATGGGGGGTGAGTCCCACCACAGCATTTCCCAGCTGTCAGGAGCCATCTCACAGCCGTGGTTGGACCCACACAGTTTTAGAATTCCTTCCTCTTCCATCAGCAGACGGGATCAGCACACAGGACTGCTCCCAAGTGGAGAATAAGCCTCGTGCGCTGGGCTCCTACAGAAGTTAGCAAAGTTGCAGATGTTCTCAGAGGGAATCAGTTGGGTTCTGCTATATTTGCCCTATTTTACTGGGACTTCAGGGGATTCCCTGAGGAAGAATTGGTTTATAGCAGGGGTTGAACTGTAATCAAAAGAAATGGGGGGAAAAAAAAAAAAAAAAAAACAAAAGGAACTTGAATCATGACTCTAGTCATCATCTAAGGAGTGGGCAGCTTCCCAGTGCCACAGCTGATGACATGGGCAGATGTTCAGGACAAATTATGCAAATTATGGATTATCCAGCACTGGCCTGGCTACCACAGTTTAAAGCTGTCCTGGTGCCAGTCTCGGGGCTTGGGAAGCTCTTGCAGGATTTATTTTCCTCACAGTATTGGAAGTTAGACCCCCTGTGCCTCTTGGTAAGGTTGTGATGATTTCCTCAGGTGCTGATTCAGTGCTGGAATATGTGTGCGCTCTAGCATGGAATTCCAGCCCTATCCACTTAAAATAGAAGGGACATCACTTACTTCTCACCTGAACTTATTTTTCTTAACACTCCTACTGGATCTGGTACTCTTCCCATGTCATGCTGTTGCCTTACACCCAGTTTCTTCCTTATTTTTTTTATGATCATTTGCCTAAAGAACTTTTTGATTCTCTTAGAGCAGGCAGCTCTTGATTTTTGCTAATTTTGAGGAAGTCTCACAGGAAATTCTGTGATTCTGCCCAGCAATTCCAGTCGTTTTGTGTGGAATTCAGTGATTGTGTTCTACTTTGTCCTGGTGTGTCTTAGAATCATTTAGGTGGTGAAAGACCGCTGAGATCATCCAAGTCCAAGCAATCCCCCAACACTGCCGGGGCCATCCATGTCTCCAAGTGCCACATCCACGTGGCTTTTAAATCCCTTCAGGGATGGCAACCCCACCGCTCNTCGGCATGAGGGAGTGATGGTATCATTCACTGGAAATGATGATGTCTTGGCACGGTATATTTGGTGTTCCATAAATGTGTAAACTCCATTAAATCTTCAAAATATAAACCCCAAACAGGCACTGCGTTGAGAACATTATCCTCATAGAGCTGCTGTGCTGTCAGCAGCCCTTTCCTGGGTGTCGTCTCCTGTCAAGCACCTGAGAACGAGCTCTTCCTGTGGGCTTAAGCTGTGATGTTCCTACAAGCACGATTTTCATCCTGTGCTGCAGGGATTTCTCAGCTGTTTTCCAGTGCCTGTTTTCTGTTTGCTCTGGCTTCTCCTTATCTCCCATTCCTGCTGTGGTTTCTCACAGTGTGAGGTACCTCTCGCAACCTGCAGCAGCCCTGGGCTCCTGGCCAGGTTTTTATTATTGTTCTTATGAACCGTTAATTCTCCTTTTTCAAAGGTGCATGAAGGAGGCAGACTGGAGGCTTTTACTTGTGCACCTCTTCTGCCTTTGTTTTTTTTCCTGGCAACACTTTGTTCTCAACATCTCTTATTTGTGGGAAAGAGGTTTTTTATTCCCTTGGTTTTGGTCACAATTCTGAGCACCCTTCCACCCCCTCACTGTGCTCAAATGCCTGTTTCTGAAATATGAACATCAAATGTGTATTAAAATTTACAGAAGACACATTCAAAGAACTCAAGAGTAAATTAGAAGTATAATTCTCTCTCTCTGTTTTTTTCAGTTGTTATATTGGATTTCCAAAAGTGCCATCTTAATGTATTTCAAGAGCTGTTTTGCTTTCCAAGCAATTGAATTAAAAATTTAATGCAAACACAGGATAGTAACCTTAGTATCCTTAATTTCAGTTAGCAAAAAAAAGAAAAAAAAAAAAAAGGAAAAAAGGTTTTCCATCTCTATTGCCCAGGGAAGCTGTGGCTGCCCCTTAATCCCTGGAAGTTGAAGAGGCTGGGCTGGATGGGGCTTGAAGC
>VYZQ01008998.1:277-16784 GCA_013400655.1 Mystacornis crossleyi
TCTAACTACTTCTACAGCTCTGAAAGAATTGCTGGGCTTGCATGAAAAGAATCCTAAAAGTAAAAGAAGAAAAAACTTCAGGTTCCCCAGGAAACAGATTCCTTTTGTAGATACACAATCTCAAGTGCCCTCAAGTGCTGGCTGACATTCAGGGAGCTATGCAAGAAGTATGCATGTGCAAACAGTTGATGGAAAAACAAACACAAAACAACCTAACACTGGAAGTGTATAGCAAATTAAAAAGTTCACAGGCAACTATTTCTCCAGGCTTTGAGATCAGATCTAGATGACCACTTCCATCCAGGTTCAAGTATTTATTTTATTGTTGCTTAATTTACTTTAAGGAATGCAGGAGACTATCCTCATCCTGACAGAAACAGAAAATCTGTGACAGCTAAAGAGAGAATTAAGGACATTACCATGCTTATAATCAGTAAAAGACGTAATTTAAATATAATTATATTCTTAATATGTAAAGTCAAATCACAGTAAAATTTACAGCTTCAAATCCTAACCAAGGTAAAAGTGCAGCATTTTCCAAGTCCGTTCAAATCAAATTTGTTCTCCTTGGAAAAACTCAGTCAAGATTAAAACATAAGATTCATTCTGAACTAAAACTGTGCACAGCATTTCCTTGTATGTTTTTTAGCATACTATTTCTGAGTTTAATTATACATTCTACATTGCATGAAATGTAATTTTTATGCTTGTCTATGCGAATAAATTACATCCTCTTAACAAAAAGATGTAAATAAAAACGTAACTGATACTCTTCAGTTATGCTCCTCAGACTGAGTTGTAAAGGTGTTTTGAATTAAACTAATTTGGTACGCCGAATCTTTAATTTTGTTGCAGAATTCTTCTTCTACAATCTCTTCTCCATAAAGACAAGCCAAAATTCTACATATCTAACCTAGACCTGTATTTCTGTAGTTTCTGTGATTCAAAAAAAATTGCCCTTGCTCTCAGTTATATTCTCAAAACATAAACACATTTCCAGCTATTTTTTTCTCATCTTGCTCCCTAGTTTTCAAATTAAGTTACCTCTTCTAATTTCATTGATCATTGCTTACTCAACTGATTTCTCATGTCATGCCAACACAGTTTCTGCTTCACGATTATCCCAAGGATTACAATTACACAAACTGTAATTCCATTTTTAATTGCAGATTAAAAAAATGGGTGGAATCAGAAATTATTAGAACCCTAGTTCAGATTCCCTCCATATTCCATGAGACAAGATCAAAAAAAAATCAGGTTTAGTATATGATGAGCAAAAGCACACCCGTTCAGCTGAATATTCTTTTACATAAGCATTCATGCATACTAATATCATAAAAACAAAATGCTTAAATTGAAGATAACTTCTGAGTATCTAGTTTTTGCTTAGATTTATGATTATAAGCACAATTAATGTGACCAACAGTTTTAAATTTACATTCCACTGCTGCATCATAAAGTGTCCAATATATGTGAAACAAGAACTAATTTATTGTATTAAAGCATGGTAATTTTCTGCACATTTTTAGACATACCAATCAGTTTAGATCAGAAGATTCTGGAAAATCACTCCAGCTGCTGCTTTCAACCAGAAGGATTTTCCAACCTTCTAAAAAGCAACCTCGCAAATACAAAAAACTTAATTCAGTTTTCAACTGCAATACAGTATGTCTTCCTATACACAATATATCTGCACCTGCTACCTTATTGCAAAGTCTAATTGCTCTTGGAGATATCCTAAATATTTTAGCAAAAGTTAAGGCTGCACTTTTCTGAATCTTGTCCAACAGGAAAATGGAGACCACTTAGAATACTGAGAGACAGATTTGATAGTTTTAGGCTATAGATGCCACACTGCCTAAACAAGCATTGTTCAACAACCATCCTGTTTAGTTAATAGCTCCTACAGAGAATATTACTGATGGATAATAAGTTGTCATTGAAATGTCTTCATGTAGCCCTCAGGTTCATTAAACTCATTTTCATTTTCTTGATTTTGGGGAGGAAGGATCACATTATAATCTTCATATGTATGTATGTATTTCTGTTGATATGTCCTAATTACATTAAATATATTTTTAAAAGGGCTCTAGAGAGATTGCACAAAATATCTTTGAAGAAGCATGCAAAATTACCATATTTTCATATTTTCTTAGTATGCAAAAAGTTCTGCCAGATTTTACTGAAAAAACTGTAAGGTTCTGACATTCTTCAGGGAAAATACAACTGATTTCCACATAACCCAGACAAGATAATCTACTGCTTCAGATGATCCATAATTTCACTCCAATCCATATATAAAACAAAGCAGTGGAAACACATGTAGAAAAATAAGAAATTCATCATCTTTTCTTAACTCTTTCAGGCTCTTTTCTTGGTCCGTTACAGTGAAATAGAGACTTTTTAAATTATTATTTTTATTAAGAAAAGGGTTCAGCATAGCCATCATGACACTTGAAAAAATTGCAACATATTTTCAGTAGGAAAAAAAACACAAGACAAACTAGTCATTTATTTCCTAGCTGTAGCAAGCTGGTAAGAAATAAAAATATATAATTAATTATCAAATCTTTAAGTAGGAGAAAGAAAAGTGGAAAATGAGAACATTTTGCCTTGCAAATCATGATGCTACACAGCTTTATAAACACTTCAAAATTCAATATTTGAATTCGAAGACATTTTTGAATACGCTAACACAACTACATCCAATATGCCTTCATATTTATGAGTCACATTTGATTCACTTGTAGCAATACATTTTAAAAATGGGTTGAAAAATAAAATTGAGGAGCTGTAGGAACTTTTAACAAAATACAGCAGTGTACACATTTCTAAGTCTTACGCTTTTTTACATACTATGAATTTATGTGTTTGACTATTTTTCTTCTCTTTGGATAAAGTGATTACATGCAGATCACTCTTTCATTCCCCCAGAAACAGTCTGATTAATTTTTAAAGCACCATTTTGTCACTAGTTAGGGATTTGGCAGAAGAAAAGACAGCTGAGACACATTAATGTAGTTTCAGAAAGCAGAGGGTAGAAGATAAACAATGTTTGAAACTGTGCGACATAAGCAAGTCTGCACACAAGGAAACAGAAATGTGAAAATAAATACAAGTAAAGTGATGGAAAGATTTTTTTTCCCCGTCAGAAGAAAACAAACATCCACTAAGACAAATAACCACTTCCAAATTATGCTCCTGTTTCTACAGCTGTTAGCTGAAATTTGTTTTTGTAGCAATAGCAGCTCACTTACCTGGCTGTACTACAAACTGGCACGTAATTGAAGATATAGAGCATATATATATGTATTCCACAGAAAACAGAAGAACAAGTGTACTACACTTTTTTTTCCTGAACAAAAATTCAACCAAAAAATAAAAATACGTCTTCCCCCCACCATGACAATTTACTTCAATTTATATATTCAATGCTTTCTGGTTTCTTTTTGTATTTAACAAATCTTATCAGTTGATCATTACCTCAAAGTATGGACAACAGTTGCCAATAAGCAGCTCACTTAGAGTGAAACACCTAATCAGGGAAATCTCCAATGGCCATTTATCTATCTTTCTCCATGCAATTGCTACCCAGAGCCTTTTTTGGCTCAGTGCTCCAGACCTCATTTGTACTTGAAAGCCCTGTACCTGGCTTAAACACTACTCAGAAATCCCTGACATCATACATAACCCAAGTAATCAAAACTTAGTGAACATATGAGTGAAGATACCAAATACACGGAGGCATACACAGGGGAATGGGGGAAGTCTAAAATAAGACAGTAAAAACTAAGAATATTGCCTAAAACAGATCACTAACTTAGATCTTTAGTAGAACATTTAGACCGTTATTAACTTGAAAAACTACTCTTTCTGTACCTCCAATTGGTCCCAACTGATTTCAGATTAAACTTTCAAACACTGCAGGTATCACAGGAAAGCTTAAAAACTCCATCAAAACCTGCAAGAAGTTATATTTCATCTTTGCATCACTGTACTATCCACAGAGCCACTCCTGTAAGCTGAGTAAATATGCAGTGTTGGGTACAACGGCGGCACAGTCCTCCAGTAGCGCAGTGACATGATGAAAGGCATTTATAATAAATAATTTAGGAAAGCATATTAATATTCTCTCAATAGTTGGTAATTCACATATAACTAGAGAACCTACTAACAAGCTTCTTTAGTGTTGTCTGCTGAGGCAAACCAGAATGCAAAACTAAATCCAAGCATGCCCAATGATTTGCATCCATATCACCCGGTAATAATAAAGCTTGATTTCCAATGTATTTGTGTTACAATGGTTTGTAAATTCTGACACCATTTTTTCTATGCTTAAGCCTGTTGAAATGTTTAAATCCCATGTGAATTTTCTCCCAACTAAAAGGCCTGAAGTTCAAGGTAGCCTACCTTCAGTAAGGTTACTTGGCCCCTTGTTCTACCCAGATGTTGGCCTCTTCGAAAAAATAGAACTCAGTTTTCTTTTCTGTTACTAGTTTTTCATCAAATGTAACTGAACTTGATAAATATTAAAAAAAAAAAAAACCTGGGCATGAGAAGGCAGAGATGAAAGTCTTGGTCAACTGTCAGTGAACCTGCCACAAACTTATTTTTCCCTTGTTTGACAATATAAATCATTTACTTCTGGGTAAACCAAGGTATTTAAAAAAATTATGTGACTGCAGTATGAAACAGTATGTTACCAAGTGTTAACATTCTTCAAATTAAACATACAATTGCACATATGTGCTAACTGTAAATGCACAGCACATTAAGATATGTTGAAAAATTAGCAGCCAAATTTTATCTTGGACTGCATGCCCTTAGTTTACTCAACTGTCTACCAGCCCAGGATATTAACTTTAGATGCCTAAATTACATAGTGTCACCAGCCAGTAAGAGCCTGTTAAGCAGCACAGGAAAAATGAGCACAGGTGAAAGAGGAGTTAAAACAAGAAGCAATACAACAAACATCAGTTTTAGCTCGGCTGTTACCTTGGTCTTCCCTCTAAGCCCTAACAGCAAGGTGGAGTCTAAATAATGCATCTTTTGCCCTGCAAAACATCTCTAACATGCATGTGTCCTCCCTACAAAGACAGATAAATCAAACACATACACATCAGTCACCTTCCTTCCTTGAAAAGTTGCATACTGTTCCATTTGAAACAAATTTGGCAGCAGATGGGTGTGCTACTTCATTGTATCAATTCTTCCTTTAATCTCTGCACGGACCAACCCATCACCAATCCATAACAATAGATAACAGGCCATTCCACTATTTTTTAGGTTTAATCTGTAAGATTTGAGGTCTTTATTTCATATGGAAAGGGTTGGTGTGGTTTTTATTAACAATTTTTCCCTAAGGAACGACTGTGCTTTTGCTCACAGCCTAAGATGGATTTCTGTAGTGGGTTGAACCTGGGTTGATTGACAGGCTTCTGAGCCAATCACTTTTGCAATTTTGCATCTAAAAAGCCCATGCAGCACGGCAGATTCCTCTTTGTCTCTGGGCTCAAGGGCCAAGGGGTGGCCAAGGGTAGAGGGCCCCGGGCCTGGGTCCGGACCAGGCCCTTCCCCTCGACCCCTCAGCGTGGCAGCGGCACGGGGCTGGCTCTCATCTCCAGAGGGCCCGGGCTCAAGCCGGACTCCTCTTGATTTCTCAGCACGGCAGCGGCGCGGAGCCAACCTTCTACTCCCAGGGGAGCACAGTGTCTCCACTGGCCAGAAAAAAGGAGACCCAATCTTCCGTAGGCACCATAGGCTTTTGGAGAATGCACATTCCAGAGTACAGCCAGATTGTGAGTCCTTTATACCTGGTTACCCACAAGAAGAATGATTTCCACTGGGGCCTTGAATAACAACAAGCCTTTGCCCAGATCAAGCAGGAAATTGCTCATGCGGTAGCCCTCGGCCCAGTCAGGGCAGGCCCAGAGATGAAGAACGTGCTCTACTCTGCAGCCGGGAACAAGGGTCTGTCCTGGAGCCTTTGGCAGAGGGTGCCCAGTGAGATGCAGGGCTGACCACTGGGATTCTGGAGCCGAAACTACAGAGGGTCTGAAGCCAACTACATCCCAACAGAGAAGGAAATCTCGGCTGCCTACGAAGGAGTCCAAGCTGCCTCAGAAGTAATCGGCACAGAGGCACAACTCCTCCTGGCACCCGACTACCGGTGCTGGGGTGGATGTTTAAGGGAAAGGTTCCCTCCACGCATCACGCCACCCATGCTACTTGGAGCAAATGGATTGCCCTCATCACACAGCACGCCCATACTGGAAACCCAAATCACCCTGGGATCTTGGAAATAATTATGAACTGGCTGGAAGGTGAGACTTTTGGATTATCTTCTGAAGAAGAAGAAGAGTGTTGCAATGGGGTTCTCCTGCAACCCTCCCTGGAGACATATTTGGCCCATAGAAGAATCAAGGAGACGATATTTGCATTGATGTTTTCAGCTTTTATTCCTCCAGCCGCACATGGCTGAAGCCCAGCACAGACTACCACAAAAACTGCTCTACAATCCTGTGAACACCCCCCTAAGTACAGCATTTTCCCGCCGGGTACATTTGAAGTGGCCAATAGGGGACAGGACTGGGGTACATGTGACCAGGGAACAGGGAAAACCCATATGTCCCAGGGAAGGCTTCCATCCCAGGGCCCATCCCCCCAGGGAAGGGAGCCCCAACAGAAGAGCAAGTCACACGTGCCGGGGAAGCCCCACCATATAAAGAGCTGCCACAGACTGAGAGACAATATGTCCTCTTCACTGATGGTTCCTGCTGAATAGGTAGGTGAATAGGTAGGTTCCTGCTGAATAGAATGTAGGTGCTAGCCAGAAATGGAAAGCTGCTGTATGGAGCCCCACAGGACAAGCTGCATTTTCCATTCCAAGGGAGGCTCCTGCCTTCCTTAGCAGACACCTGTGTTTCAAACCAAGACAATTTCTCATAGGAGTTTTTTTCAAAGATACTGCCAATAGACTGCTGGGTTTATATGCTGAGAAATGATTCCATGCAATTTAAGATGTGGTGTAATCACCAGCTGTCGAGTACACCTTGACTGCAAAGTACTGAAGGGAGGGACTTCTTCCCTGTATACAAAAATATAGCAATGTATAATAAGGTTCTATTATACTACAGGCCGCCTAATATCTATTAGGCATTAATGTAACAAATGGACAAATATGAACAAAGATTCACTGCATACTCTGAGAATCACAGAAACATCAGAACCTCTGAAAGTTATCTAGTCTGACTTCTCTTGTATAGTTGAACTATCATCGACAAAAGCTTTTGTTTACCCAAGTCCAAAAACAAAGGATGAAGTCTCCACCACCTCTCTGGGCACCTGTTGCAATACTGCACTACTCTCCTGAAGTAGTGATTGAATGAAGGAGATTTTTATCCAACGTCCAATCTGAATCCCTTTCAAACCATAACTCTCATTTATTGTTCTTGGTTTCAGCCTCCGTCACCAGCTGAAAGAATTTAGCTCTATCAACTTCGTAAACGCTTCTTAAGAACTTACTTAGTTCACATCAAGAATCAATTTAGCACCAGAATACAGCTCAGAACCTACCCATTTTGTGAGAGTTGCTAAGTAAAAGTAGTCAAATGAAAAAAAGAAAGAGTAGGTTTACAGTGGATGATCATTCAAGCTAGTTTAAAAACTGAAAGTCAGGACACTGGCATTTCTTTGTAAGGTTTGAAAAATGTGTCAATCTCTGGGTGAAGTCCACATGGCATGATAAATGATCATAAACACAGATTAAAGATACACTAGAGATTCATTTCTAGATGTAGAGAAGTGTTTCTTTTTTCCAAATGGTTCAATTTTACTATATTTTCTGCCTGACAATCTGTTACAGTGACCTGAACTCTTGCTATGACGATTTACCGAGCTCATTGTGACAAAATGGCCTGCAGACATACTGCTACATGAGAAGGATAACCTACAGACAGCAATGTTTAATTTTCCTCCAGAAATCAGGAAATCACAGTCTAAAATCAAGAGAGCTTTCCCCCAACCTAATTCCCTCCCCCACCAAACAAGCACACATAGACTTTGACCAGATTGTTTCAATTTTCACTCACTTTTTTTTTTCTTTTAAAGCATAGGACAGCCAACTCTTTAGGAAAAATGCAGTGAAAACTGTGTGGGTTTAGAATTGAACAGACTCCTACTCATATCCTACTTATTTTGCTGCATTCCCTGTATTTAGAGGTAAGTGTAATAAATATAACAGATCAAAGGCCTGAGTTCAGCCTTTCAGATATCTACAATACGTGTGCTTTTTATTATTCTGGTATGCTGTTTTCACATTTTCCTAGATGTAGTTGAGTTTGGGTGGCAACATGAAACCCCCAGAGAGGTAAGATCAGCACTTACAACATTAGACAGCATGGTCAGCACACCTAGAGTCCTGTCACATAAACAGACAGCAAACCTGTAACCCAGCCCTTAAAAGCTGAGGCAGAAAGGGCTGAACTTCAGAGCAAAATGGGAAAATTACTACAGCTAAACTGAAAACAACAGCTCATACTCTTGTCTCCTTATCAGTGAGGTGACCTTCATGCCACAGACCCTCACTCCCTGGATTAATAACACAATTTAAGAAGTTTAAACCTTTGTGGCCCAAGGTTCTATGGGGCTTTCAGAAATGTTTCAGCCTGAATACAGACCCGAGCCTAGCACCCATAAAGTACATAAGGACATACAACGCTGCCAAGAGGGACAGCAGCACTGATTACATCAGTAATTTCTATTTTTACGTAAAGGGATTTCTCAGGAGGAAAGATCAGCCAATAGGTAAGCTGACGTTTTTAAGGACAAGCGTATTTCAGGCAAATTGCCTCATAGCCAGAATATTTCTCCCAGACCCAGCCGTGTCTTGCCCATGCTTTTGCATCTGGCAAGATGTTGACAAAAACTATTTCTAACACTTGGGAAAATAATTATTTCTCAAGGTTGACTTTTTAAACAATAACTTGAAGACAGAAGAAATAGAACGTGCTTTCAGACTACATAGGACACTGTGTAGGTATAGCTCTTTTCTCACTGTTCAGATATAGCTCTTTTAAAACGTACAAGGTAGAGGTTTAGAGCTGGCAACTGTGGTCATGGTTTGCAGCTTTTCTTAGTAGATCTTGTATACACCTTGTGCCTAAAGTCACACTGGGAAGACCTTTTAATGCCCACCGGTAATAAAAGTCTCTAAACACCAGTTTTCTTCTCTAAGGAAACAGCCAAGAACCAGATCAGATGATGTACATTCATGTTTCGTAATTAAAAAAAAATTTAAATTTGATAAATTTTTATCAAAATAATTACCTATGTTCTATCTTGAATATCATAATACTGTTTCTGATGTCGTTCTGACTGCAGAAGAGGGACACACAACAGGCTATTCAAGAGCTACAATTGCTACATGAATATACAAACTGTATATTCGGAGAAGTGAAAGCTTACATCTCAACCAAGTTTTCCTCAGCTGAAGAAGAAAACAAATACAAGGAACAAGAAAAAGGAAGCCACAAATAGGTGGAGGAAGAGAAAGCAGACAACAGAGATATATACTGGAATTTATGCCTAACTTTATGTCTATGCATAAATCACTGCAATATATCCTCAGCATTATCTCAACACAGTGCGATACACGACACTACCCTTCCAACCTTACATGTTGTTTCAGCAGATAAAACTAGAAGAGCATTTAGAAAGCAAAAATCTGCTTCAGGAAGTAGCTGACTTGAGGTGCATACATCAATATTTTATACTTTAAAAGATCAAAAGCTGATATGCACAATTTATTTTAATCATACACATGGTTTTTTAGTGACAACACCTCTGCCATCGTTTTAGACCATTTCCTGGATAGAAATATTTAAAAAGAAAGAAAAGCCTCAAAAAGCAAGAGCTCATGTAGCAGTACTAAAAGTGTATGAGGAAGAAAAAAGTTGAAAGCCTGTAGAAGAAATCTGATTTGCTCTGCAAAATCCTGGATATTCACACCAAAACCACAACCCAGGAGAATGTAAACAAAGGGATGTCGGAGCAGAGATGATTCTTTTGTAGCAAGTAAGACATGATAACAAAATTCAGGTAGCCTTTCTAGCATAACCTCTACAGTCAACCCTGCAAAAGTGACACTCAAGTCTGATAAAGAAAAATAAAACAACTATTTTCTCACCTCAGTGCCTGGCAAAATCATAGACCAGCTCCTCTTGGACACTATGCTAAGGCACATGGAAAATAATAAGGTGATTGGTGACAGCTAACATTGGCTTCACTAAAGGGTAAATCATACCTGAGAAATTTGGTGGCCTTCTACAAAGGGGTTACAGCAGCAGTGGGTGAGGGAAGAGCAGTGCACATTATATACATGGACTTGTGCAAAGAATTTGACACTGTCCGGCATGACATCCTTTTCTGTAAGCTGGAGAGATGTGGATTTAATGGACGGACCTCTCAGTAGATAAAATTTGGCTGGATGGCAGCACTCAGAGTTGCGGTCACCAGCTCAATGTCCAACAGAAAGCAGTGACAAGTGGATGTTCCTCAGAGGTCAGTATTGGGACAGGCACTTTTAACATCTTTGTTGGTGACACAGACAGTGGGACTGAGAGCACCCTCACCAAGCTGGCTGCTGACACCAAGCTGTGTGGTGCAGTGGACAAGCTGGAGGGAAGGGATGCCATCCAGAGGGACCCTGACACGCCTGGGAGGTGGGCCCGCACAAACTTCAGTAAGTTCAGTGAGGCCAAGTGCAAGGTCCTGCACCCGGTTTGAGGCAATCCCAGCACAAGTACAGGCTGGCTGGAGAATGGTTCAAGACTAGCCCTGGGGAGAAAGACTTCAGGATGTTTTTGGACCAAAAAGCTTCACATGAGCTGCCAACATACACTTGCAGTCCAGGAGCCAACTCTGAGCAACCTTACCCAATCTGTGATCTTCAAGGTCCCTTCCAACCCCTAATCATTCTATAATTTTACCAGAACACACCCTAAGGAAGACTTTACAAATGACAATTTGACAGTATGCAAAAAGCATGTAGTAGCTCCAGAAGAAAGGGAAGTCCTCCTCCAAGCAGCAAGTGACATACAGAAGTCAACTGCTAGGACTGACTAAAAATACGCATAAAGATGTACTATATATACAGCCACACTGTTTTACAGGGAAGATTAATCAAGTATTTTATTGAACAGTTCACCTACATTTTGGACAAACACTTGAAGAGAGATTTTAATTATATGCTTGACTGCAACTATGTAACTGCAACCATCTTACATAACATCAACATAAACACATCTGATGCCAACCAGAGGGCAAAGTCAAGAAGCCAGAGATGACCTACACCACTGTAATTTTAAAAAACTACAAACAATGCATGTGCTTATCACAGGTTGCTTGAGATACACACTGAGTACGTTGAGACTGAGAGTTGTGTGTATTGTAATTTTTAATTCTGCATAGCTGTATCCTAAAGATTCTACAGATGTCCTTAAAATAATCGCTAGCATAGTCACTAAAAAAAGGCAAACATACATTTGGCAGAAGTTTTTAACTGAAATAGTTTCATATACAAGATACAGTAAAAATAAGAAAGCAAAAGTAACAATATGCAGACTTGACTAAGTGTGTTTGTTTCCTTGCAAGTAACAACAGTATAAACATATGGTAACCATACACGGAGATTTCTCCAAACACAGAGGAGGGAAAAGAAAATCTAGGTAAGAAGAACAAGTTGGTTTCAGACGTTTTTGAGAGATTTCCAGAAATCACAGGAAAACACCTACAGTCAAAGTCTCCACAAAGCCATGCAGGGATTTGACACATACCAGGGTGTTTCACACAATCCACAGCAGAGATCACATACGTATAAGCATAAATGCACAGCACTTTCAGGACACACTGGGCTTTCTGTGCCTTCTCAGGTCATCATGTGGTTTACACTCATTAAGTCTTCTATGAGATAGACAGTCAGACCTTGGGTATTTCAAATTCACTGAGCACATGCCATACTATGTCCACATGGCACCTCCGTCTGGGAAATGTTGCAACTTCATTCAGTAAATTCTATCTCTTCTGGGGCAACAGAGCTGAATCTGATCAGCAGTGAGCGAAGCATCTCATATGCCTATTCATCTTCTACTTTCTTTAAATCATTATGGAAATTATGTATTTCCTGGGGAAAGCATCAGTAGAAATAACACAAGATCAACACATTCCTTTTGTAATTCCTTTAAAAATTAGGATGTGAACTGCTTTGGTTACAAGCCTATTCTCTATCCACAGCTCCATCTTATTTTTTATTCTATTACAGTGCATTCAATAGTCTTTAATCATTAGCTAGGAAATTCTCAAATACTCTACATAGGTTTGTGGTATTACACCCATTTTCCTTATCTAGATGTGTGACAGATTACATAAAGTTAACATTTCTTAAAAACCCCAGGTTCTTTAAACTAATTCAGACTGGGTTCCTTTCACTGAAGTTATGTTTCTACTAGCATCTTCTCAGATATGGTCCAAAAGTAACTTTAACTAAGCCACAAACTAATGTTACATACAGCAACTTACAGTTTCCAGGGTGGAGAACAATAAATGTAAAGCCAATAAAAGATTAAACTGTAAACATCAAAAGTCTCCCTTGAGTTTGGAAAATGCTTATGTGCATAATGACGAGGCACCTTGCATTCCTCAAATTCAATTTAACAACTTGGGACACAGGCAGAGGAAAGCATTTGGTGCTGAGAAAAACTCACTTCACAGAAAAAAAAAATTAACACTTTGTATCAGCATACACCAGTAAAAGACACCATGAGAATTTAACTATCACAGATAAACACCACATCTGTAATAACTTTCCTAGAACATATAAAGACTGTGACTACAAGACAACAGTGTTGTGAATACACAAAATGTTTACATTTGTATGTTTGAACGAAGAGATATTACTTTTGGTCAGCATGGTAAAAACCTGTCACAGTTTCTCCGTTTATCCTGAAGCTAAAAATCTCTATAGCACCCTATATTTACACTGAGTCCCAATCCCACTCTAAAGGAATTGATTTCATTACCACCAGGCTCTTGTATACTTTAGGAGAGTGTGTAGGTTTGGGGGGAAAAACAAACAAAAAACCCACCCAAACAAAAAACACCCATAAACAAACAAAACCCCCATCATTCATATAAATAAACCCTATACGTTTTCCATGACTGTTTAAAAACATTGCAAAAAAAAGATACATATATTTCACATCAACCTTTGGAAAAGGTTTTCTCCTTTCTTTGCTCAGACCACAAGCTTAGAGATTCCAGCCTGGGAAAATAAAACTGAGTTCATTTTTGTTTTCCATTTTTATTTATTTAAGAATAAGTTTTTCCTTATAATGACAACCAGAAGCAAAAGTGGATGCATACCTGTTCCTAAATGTGTTTGGTTCAGTTCTCAGGAATGCTCTTAAAAAGGCTCTTGATTTGTAGCAATTCTCCTAATTAAACACCAGATACCTTACATAAAGATGAATCTGGGCACAGTATTCCAGTTGCAGTACGGTACTTGAACCAAGTGCTTTTCTTTTTGTGCTTTCCCTTTCCAAAATGGCCTCTGTTTTTATTACTTTTTTTTTCCTATGGTAGAATTTCAAAATTATTCAAACCACTGAATCATCTACAACACTACTTTTATAAATCAGTCTGAACTACATAGCCTATGCAGCTCATATCTTATTTCCTGTATTTCTCAACAAATTTTTTCTTGTATTTGTTTTATGATTTTTCTACTCCTCACAAGCCTTCAAATGCTGAAGGCCTAGCCAGCACATGATCTTAGTGGCCGACCTAAGGGCTATTTTATAAAACACACAT
The DNA here is from genome assembly GCA_013400655.1 of Mystacornis crossleyi. Classification (NCBI taxonomy): domain Eukaryota; kingdom Metazoa; phylum Chordata; class Aves; order Passeriformes; family Timaliidae; genus Mystacornis; species Mystacornis crossleyi. The sequence continues at coordinate 14,144 of VYZQ01008998.1, forward strand.
TCTCGAGTCAAATAACACTGCATTACGTATTTACTTGAGAACTCAAAGTTTCCAAAGTTTGGCAATGCCACTACAGTACCCCAACTCATCATATGTGAGCTATAACAATGACAAAGAATTTCAATAAACACAAAATACAAATAATAACTAATATCCCCTTTGAATTAAACTTGCATGGATTTGTATTAAAAAGTTGTATAAAGATTACTTTCTTTGTCTTTTTAGTATAAAAATTCTTTGGTAACATGGTAATTTCGTATAATTTAAGTGTGTTTTGCATTACACTTTTGTCCTGAAGAAGTGGTTTTATTGTGTGTAGTTAACTCAAAAAGGGCAATAATTCATACTATTTGTCTTCAGAAAACAAAGATCATATTTTACAATATCCTCCCACTGTTCTCGTGGGGGAGTCAGCCTAGAAGTCAAACACTAGCACATATTTTAAAGTTGATCCTCATTTCTCGTCAACTACATCATCATTTAAATGCTGAAGTTCCATTTTAACTGAAAAAAAAAGAATAATCCCACACTGACACGTCTCAAGGTTTTCATGTCACTGGTTCTAAGCAAGACAAACAAAACACAGAAACTCAAAGGAATCAAATTTCATTGTCTTCAAAACAGTTCTTAACAGCTTTAAATGTGTTTGAATTTATGCCAGAAATCGATATGTAGCATTCCATCTTCAGATCTGTAAAGGAAGTGTCTTAACAGTTATCTCAGGCTAAAATTTCAGAAAGAATGCCTCTTATGCAAAATAGAGAAAAAGCCACACTTTGCTCCTCCCATTTTTCACATCATGGACATTAGATTATCAATATAATTACACTCACTACCAAAATTTAAAACCTAAAGAGCATCTGAAGTGCAAAAGAGTACTTCTACTCTAATGTAAATAAATGCAAATACATGTTTATAAGGAAATATAAACTTCTAAATTACACATAGCATTAAGTTTTATACATGTGAACCCATGTGTATATTATTTATATATAAAACCATCATACAAAGATATAGAAATATGGAGGGTCTATACATATATACACATACACACATGAATATATCTAAATACACACACTGTATTAACATCCTACTCAGGCCTATATATGCTCCACTCTGCACACTTTGAGAAGTTTATTTCAATTTAATGTACATTCTGAGCAGGAGTAAATTAAGCGGGTGTATAAACCTGTGCAGAGTAACCGTCATAATCATCTCAAATCAGGTATGCCCACATTACCGGGGAAGAGGCTCCCTATAAACAGATCACCTGACTCTGATACTGAAGAAAAAGCACAATCCTGAAAATAAATCTGTGTGCAAGAGGACTGCCTAAATGTTCAACAGCACATCACAGACAAAGTGTTGATTTTACCAGTCTAAGATGACAACCACTGAGAAAAACAAAACCACAATTTCTCATCCTTATATACTGCCTCAACAGTCCAGACCAAACAGAAAGTTTGGAAGAAAATTGTTACCTGGTTGACCACTACTCTACAGACCCAAAGGAACTTAAAAAATGCGTGAGATTTCAATATAAAATTCTTCAGAGTGTAGTCTCCTGCTTGACTGTGGTAAGCAAATACATCTTTGTTATCAAATCAAGAGTAGACACCATTTCAGATCACTTCAGGACAAGAAAAAATCATGAACCTACAACACACAATTACCTCGTAACAGTTCTAGGTATCACATAATTTTTTTTAAAGGCTCTGCCAGTATGCCAAGTAACTTTGAATATGCAAACAATCCCATCAGGTTTAGTGAAACAATCATGTATATGGACACACTTGCAGGCTTAAGCTTAAAATGGAGACTCTAAGGACTAAATAACATACAAATTGCTCTGCAGGGTGGAGGAAGTAGAGGCCACCACTTAACAAGAAAAGAAAATACAAACAAACAAACCAAAGCCTATCTTTCTTCCAGTTTTCCCTTTCTTTGAGCCACTTCCCTCTCGACAGCCTTGGGAAAGCAGATATTTCAGCTCTGAGAAACTGTAACTAGAAGAAAGTTCCTCCTTTAAGTGTGCCCTGCAGAGAAGCAGCTAAATGATGCTCTCTTATATGCAATTAAGATATTGCAACAAACTAGCATTCAAAATTTTTATGTCAGTACTCAGTAGAGTAAGTTTGTTTGAGCACATTTAGTTCATAGGCCAACACATTTAGTTTTCTTTACGCAATGGTACATTGTTAGGAAATGAGGTTTAAAATCAAGTTTATAGTAAGCCCATTAAATTAATAAAGTACTCAAGAACAGTAAATAGAAACAATGAATGCAACAATATTAGCTTTTCCATTATTACTACGACAATAATTTCTGAATGGTGAAACATGGAAAGTATTTAAGCTGTTTCAGATGTATACGTGACCAAGCGACAAGTGTTGGCCTAGCTTTGAAAACAAACATGGTAATGTGAAAGGGTACACCTTTCTCCAAAATTTAATTTAAAAAAAGCAGGTAGCCATTTCTTAAACTATGAAGAATGCAAAATTTAGAAAAAAGGATGCATATTTTATGCTTTTTTGAAAACACTTCATTAGTTGCTAATTCCACTATTTAGTGAAGTTCAGATTGGTGACCTACAAAGAGATGTAAGGCAAAGCAACCAACTTAAAAAAAAAAAAAAAAAAAA
>VYZQ01009001.1:0-15598 GCA_013400655.1 Mystacornis crossleyi
ATTATAATAATGTCATATCAAAGTTTAATATCAAAGGTGAAATGATGTATTAATAATACAGGATAAAATAGTACGAGAGAAAATAATATCATATCACTGATAGCTCAAAATGACACCCAATTTTTGAAGAATTTGGGTCATACCCTAAAATTACAGTTTAATTTCAGAAGGGAAATAATGTATTATATTAATAATATAGTGTAAAATGATACATGATGATAATATAAAATCAGAGCATTGATAACTCAAAATGACACCCAATTTTTGAAGAAATTGGGTCACACCCTAAAGTCTCATTTCAAGTGGGAAATAATAGATAATATTAATAATATAATGTGAAATAATATATTATTATAATACAATATTATTATATCGTTGACAACTCAAAATGACACCCAGTTTTTGAAGAAATTGGGTCACACCCTAAAGTCTCATTTCAAGTGGGAAATAATAGATAATATTAATAATATAATGTGAAATAATATATTATTATAATACAATATTATTATATCGTTGACAACTCAAAATGACACCCAGTTTTTGAAGAAGTGGCTCTGTTTTGGGTCACACTCTGATTTTTCTCTGCCTCAAGAAGCACAACTATTATTAAGGTCCCAGCATCGAATTTGTGCAGACAAAATTCCCACCGTTTTGGACAAATTTGACCGAAAATTTGACTGCATTTCCCAAACGACTTCATTTTAAAAACGGAATTTCAGACAAATTCGGCTTCGTCTTTGTGCCCAGCTGATTTCAAGCCGTTGCCTCCCTCCAAAGATAAATCTAATTAACAGCAAACCACTCTAAAAACCATTAATTTTCTTACTGCTCCCTTTCTGTAGGGTTACTTTTAAAAAGGAGCTTTCACTGCTAAGCCAGGAGAAGCCTTTGGGTGCCAGCAAGCGAAGCCAATTCTTGCCCAGGCTGGAGGAAGACCCGGAGAGCAAAACCCTGAGCTTTTCCAAGGATTTCTCCAGCATGTCCAACCAGGGAGACGACTGCTACTTCTTCTTCTATTCCACGTGCAACAAGGTGAGCCTGGATCCAATTCCCTCCGGAATTCTCCTGTTCCCTTCCTACTCTTCAAGCAAAGAGCAGGAAAGAACGTGATGACACAAATTCCTCTTAGTTCATTAATTAATCACTCCTCTCCCAGCCCTAAAAACACGGGGGTTTTTTTAGGCTGTGCGTTTTTCCCTTCCAACCCTGCTTTTTTTTTCCCTTTGAAGCCGCGTGCTTTCCCCATCCCGATTTTTGCTGATTTCCTGTGGATTTCAGGGAGACAGCTGTGCTTTCCGCCACTGTGAAGCCGCCCTGGGGAGCGAGACCGTCTGCACCCTGTGGCAGGAGGGGCGTTGCTTCAGGAATGTCTGCAGGTTCAGGCACATGGAGATCGATGTGAGTGTTCCCTAAAAAAATAAACCTCTCCTCGTCCCAAAACCCTGGCAGCACTTCCCAGGGATGTGGGCGGCTAAACGCGCTTTTCCATCGGAGGTTCGCAGGGATTTTGGTTACTAGGAGGGAGGTGGGAAGTTTTAAAAAAAAAAAAAAATCAATTTTTAAGGTGTTTCTCAGCGGGAAATGTTGGTGTGAAGTGCTGTTGTTCCCAGAATTTTTGCCGGAGCAACCGCGTGGATCCCGCTGCTTAAACGTGGTGGGAAACAGATTGCTGAGAGCTGGAAAATGGCTCTGTCAGGGCTCTTCTGCCCTGGATTTCTCCACAAAACTTTATCCTGAGCTCTGGGAATCGTACAGGGTAGGGAGGAATAAAGATGGGAAGGAGCTAAAGCTCTGAAAGAGAAATTCAGGTTGATTTCACCAGCAATTGAAATCTGAAAATTGCAGTTTTTCCCTGTGAATAATCCCATTATTTTGGACTTTTGTATTAATTCAACCCTAAATTTCTGTGTGGCAGTGTCCCTTCTTCTCCAACTGAACGACAGCACAGCAAATCCAGCTAATACTCAGTTTTTCCAGCCTCCAAAACCTTCTCTCCAAGCCCTAAAATCCTTTCAGTGAGAAGCCGCCCTTTGCGACGCCGTTTCACCCCTTCCCTGTGGCCTCTTGGGAGCCCGAGTCTGTTTGCAGATCCAGGGGAGGATTCCCTGAGCTTGGATTTGTGGTTTTTCCCTCAGAAAAAGAGGAGTGAGATCGCCTGTTACTGGGAGAACCAGCCGGGAGGCTGCCAGAAGCACAACTGCGCTTTCCACCACACCAAGGGACGTTACGTGGACGGGCTCTTCCTACCCCCTAGCAAAAGTGAGTTTCTCACCTCTTTCTCCTTGAAATATTCAGGAATTAATGGTGAATAGTCCTTAAAATTACGTGGAGGCTCGAGGAATTGTCGGTTTATGGCTGAAGGAGAGGTTTGCGGTCAGGGGGATGGAGTGAAATTCTGATTTAGGATTTTTTTTTTTTTTTTTTCCCCACTGCTCTGTGCTTTGTGATTTTATTTTTACTTTTCAAAGTTCCTTTTCCCCGCTCTCCTTCAATCCCTTTGTGGGTGGGCAATAAGGAACCGAATCCAGGCGTGTTCTCTTATCAAATCCGCAACGTTTGGGGTCAGAATTCAGAATTCCCCGGTCAGGTTTGATTTTTGCCTTTCCAGCCACGCTTCCAAGCCCCCCGGAGGCTGCGGAGGACGAGGTGAAGATGGTGCAGATGCAGCAGAACAAACTCTCGGTGCAGTCCAACCCCTCCCCGCAGCTCCGGGGGGTGATGAAAGTGGAAAACTCCGAGAACGTCCCGAGTCCCACCCATCCCCCAGTCGTCATCAACGCCGCAGATGACGACGAAGATGATGACGGTGAGAAATCTTGGATTGTTTTAAAATATTTCCGCTTTAAATGACAGAATTGGTGAGGTTTCGGAGTGGTTTAAGCGACAGAGAGAAGCTTAGTTATTTTGTGGGTTGAAATACTGGATGAACCACCTAAAAATGCAAAATCGTGGCTAATCTCTACATTAATTAATAAGTTTGGTTTTTTTCCTTCCAGACCAGCTTTCTGAAGAAGGAGAAGAAACCAAAACCCCGGTCCAGCCACCAACCACAGAAACCCACAATGGGCTGAGGGTGATTTCCACCAGGAAATCCAATTCCAGTGCAAAGCAAGGTATTCCAAGAGCTGCGGGATGAGGGATGGGGAGGAGAATTGGGCGATGAAAACCAAGATATTCGTGCCATACAACCGGACACAGGGGTGCTGAAGGGAATCCAGGAGTTCATTCCCACCTAATCCTGTTCCCCAAGCAGGGAAAATCCTCCTGGCTTGGTTTTGTGGGACAAAAAGGAGTTGGAAGAGCTTAAATGGAGTTTAAATGTCTGCAAATGTCCCTTCAGGCATTGTGGAAATCCATATCCAAGTGACAAAGCAATCTTTAATCCTTTTCCATGAATTAGGGCTTAAAAGTGTGGATTTTCCCCTGGAGGGTGAAAAAAGGTGGCAGTTTTCCAAAATCCCACCTGGTCTGGGGAGTGCTGACAGGGTTTATTCCAAACATTTGGGGAAGCATTTACCTCAATTTCCTGAACTGTTCTGTACTTCCAGATGACAACTTAAATTTCGGGATAAAAACCCTGGAAGAGATCAAACTGAAGAAACTCAAGGAAAAAGCCAAAAAACAAGGTGGTGAGTTAATATCCTTAATATCCCTACTTTCTTATCCTTCCTTTGGTTTAATCCTGATGTTCCTTGGATAATTTGCAAGAGAAGGAATTTTTTTTTTTTGCACTGTTGGGAGATCGTGCAGGGACAGCCTTCCATGTTTTTTGCGGGGGCTCCTCTGGCCTGCAGCCTGTTTTCCCCATCCTGCCTGGAATTCCAAGGGAAATTGCTAATTATCCTGGTTTTCCCATGCTTTTCCATGCAGAAGGTCCTTCAGGAGTGGCTGTGGATCCCCTCCAAGCCCGGAGCATTCCCGTGCCGGAGAAGGAGAACGTCCGGACCGTGCTGAGAACTGTGACCCTCTCCTCCAAGGAAGGTAAAAATATCCCAACATTCCCATTCCACAGCTCCTAAACCAAATCAGTGGTAATTTGGATAATTCACACACGTGGCGCTGCCTTTCCCGATTTTAATTTTAAAGGCTGTGGTTGTGTTGGAAAAGTTTGGAATTTGTAGGTGCTGGGTTTGCTCGGAATTAAAGCTCGGGAAGTTTTATCATTAAAACCTCTCCTCCCAGTCCTTCTTTAGTTCCTGTGGTTCGGCTGCCAGAAAATGTCATTTTTTGGGATAAGGGCTGCAATGGGGATGCTTTTCCTGATTTTCTGTGCACTGAAGAGATTTTTCCTTGTTTTAGGGGAGGATCCTGTGATCCAGCTGAATCTTCCTGACAGACTGGGAAAAAGGAAAACCCTCATGGGTGAGAGCTTTTTCTGAAGCATTAACATCAGAAACAGCAACTTCTGTTAGCATCCAAACGCCAGAAATACTAAAAAAATCAACCTGGGACGATTCAGATTCGTGGGGGATTGTCCTAAACCCTCCTGCACAGGAATATTCTGAAAGAATTTCTCTTTTTTTTTTTTTTTTTGTCTTCCTGAAGCTGGGAAAACTTTCCTTCCCCTGAGGAGGAACGTTGCTGACAGGCTGGGGAGGAAGGCAGAGCTCCAGGGAAACGCCGACAAGGCCCCGAAGAGAGGCACAGGTACCAAACACTCCTGGATTTCCCCGCCTGGAATTTCTCTCCGCGTTTTCTGTCGGGATTTTCCGTTCCTCCTTTTCTCCTCCCGGTTCTTTTTGCGCCTTGGCTGAGGGCTCGAGGTCGCTCTGAATCCTACCGAGGTTCTCTCCTGTCTCGCCACGCAAAATTGGGATTTCTGCCCCTTTTTAAACTTTTCCTGGTTTGTTTTTTTAGTTCAAGTCCTGAAGTCCTTGAAGGAGAGGCTGGGACTGCCCTCTGAGCAGAGCAGCACAGAGACAGGTAAAAATTGGATTTGAAATACCCCTTCCTTTTGTTTTTCCTTCCCAAAAACTCCCACGCAACCTGAAATTGTTAATTTTAAAGGATAAACTGGCTCTGCTTTTCCAAATCCAAACGGTTTAAAGGAGGGAGAGAACTTTATTAAGGGAATCGGGATTGTTCAGCCTGGAGAGGAGAAATTTTGGGGTGGTCTCAGTGTGGCCTGAAGGGAGCCTGCAGGAGAGGTGGAGAGGGAATATTTCCAAGGCATGGAATGCCAGGACAAGGGGAATGGCTTCCCACTGATGGTGAATAGGTTTAGATGGGATATCGGGAAGGAATTGTTCCCTGGGGGGGTGGGGAGGGGCTGGGATGGAATTCCCAGAGAATCCAGGGCTGCCCCATCCCTGGAAGTGTCCCAGGCCGGGTTGGAGCACCCTGGGATCGTGGAAGGTGTCCCTGGGGGGATCCTTGAGGTCCTTCCAACCCAAACCCTCCTGTCCCAAGCTACACTGAGAGCACCCAATCCCAAATCCCCTCGGTGCTGCGAGACATTTCGGGAGACTTTCCCCGTGCTCGGACTCCCTTTAATTGCTGCTTCTGGCCGGGTTTGATTTTGCTGAACACAGACAAAGCTGCCAAACCCATCGAGGAGATCCGGGTGAAAACCCTGGAGGAAATCCGTCTGGAAAGAGCCAACCAGAGGCGAGGGGAACCCCCAGCCAAAATCCCGGGAGAAGGCAGGAAAACAGAAGATCCCAACCCCGGAGCCAGATCCTCCCCGGCCGTCCGCATCAAATCTCTGGCGGGAGCCCTGGCGGAGAAAAACCACAAGAGGCTGGGAGAAGAGAAGGAAAAACCCGAGGAATTCCCCGGCAAGGCCAGAGCTGAGGCTGATCCCAGGAAACAGAACGTTCCTGCCCCGGCCGTGCCGGGCAGGGTGCAGCTGGCAGAGCCGGGAAGAGCCAAAGCGGCCGGAGAAGTGCGGATCAAAACCTTGGAGGAGATCAAGAGGGAAAAAGCCCTGAGGATGCAGCAGAGCGGGGAGAACGTTCCTGCTGCTCCTGCCCAGCCCGAGCCGGCCCTGAGGGGCAGGAAACTGCTCCGGGTCACCAAGCTCGTAGGTGAGGAGGGATCTGCTTCCCCTCGGGAATGAATTCCGGGGTACTCGGGAATCGCTTGGATTTGTCCTTCCGCGCGCGCTGGGAAAGTTTCGGGCTCCAGAGTTCAAAGGATCACGTGATTCTCCTTGAATTCCTTGAGTTTCCTGTATTGCCCACTGGAAAATTCATTCCTTGAGCAGCTTTCAGGCTCCAGAGTTCAAAGGATCACGTGATTCTCCTTGAATTCCTTGAGTTTCCTGTATTGCCCACTGGAAAATTCATTCCTTGAGCAGCTTTCAGGCTCCAGAGTTCAAAGGATCACGTGATTTTCCCACGAGTTTCCTGTGTTTCCCGCTGCAAAATTCATTCCTTGAGGAGATCTGTAGAAAAATTCCCACCTCGCTTTTTTTTCTGCCCTGGCTTTGTGGGGTGGGATCTTCCCTGTGCTGGAATCCATTCCATTCCTCTTTGGAATATTCTTCGGGAAGGGTTTCTCAACTCCTGAGCGTGAGGGAGATTAAAATCTCATTGTTAAGATTGTTTAATCCGTGTAAAAAGAGGTGATGGGACTGAGGCAGAGGGAAAATCCTGCAGGAATTGCTCCCTCTTATGAAAAATAGGGAAATAAACCCCCCCAGGTTCTTTATTTCTGCTCTTGACCAATTCTTTGATGTTTTGCTTGGTTTAAAGCACCTGGAAGTGAAGAAAAAATGATCGTGGAGGTGAACAAACCTTCCCCCAAAGGGGTCTCTGCCCCTGCGGAGGTGAGTCTGAACATATTTATAATAAATACCTCAAATTCGGATCAATTTGGGCATAAAATTATAAATGTCCCACATAATTTTGTCGTCTGTTGTTTCCTGCACTTCAGTTTTTCCCACCTTTCCTCGTTTGGGAATTGCTGCAGTGAAATCCTAAATGCTGCCAGTTTTATCAGTAAAAAACAAATCTTCCCTTTGGATTAGTTAATTACTTAATTTTAATTAATTAATCTGATTGTACCTGACAAGGAATAAGAACCAGAGGTGGGGAAAATATTTTTGTTTTCAATGATTTTCCCTGGCAAACTTAAAAATCCTGAGCTGAACATTTTAATCCCAAAAGTTGGAATTTTAGAGGAAATTGGGCTCTGGGGGGGAGCTTGGATGGCTTTGTGTCCCCTAAAATCATTGGCTAGGCCACAGCCAGAGCCTCCTGCTCCATAAAAACTTGGTTTTTTGGGAATGGCAGTTTTAAAACTTCATTTTCATGGCGTGGATCCCATTCCAGGACTCATTTGATGCCTAAAAATATCGGATTTTAGCGGTGCCCTGCCGAGCCATTTTGGAGGGATTACCACCCAAAACTCCTTAACGAATCCACAAATTTTCATCCTTAGATTTTTATCCCTAGATTGTTATCCTAACCACCCTCCTGGGATTTCTTTTCCCCCCCTCCTCCTCTCAGAACGCCGGGAATTCCGGCGTTCAGGTGAAGAGCCTGGAGGAAATCATGTGGGAGAAGCGGCAGCTGAAGCAGCGCCAGGAGGAGAAGCTCCACAAAGGAGCCGGGCCAATTCCAGCTGAAAAACCCGAGAAAAACAAGGAGAAAAACCCGGGATCCGGGAGCCCCGAATCTGCTGTGGGGTCGGCTCATCAGCTGGGCAGGAGGAAAGTGGTGAAATTCCAGGAGGACGGCGTGGGAAGCCCGGAGAAGGATCCCGCGGCCTCTCCGGGGAAAAAGGGAGCTCAGCTGCCGGAGAGGAAAGCTAAAAGTAGGTGCTGGGTGTTCCTTTGGGAATGTTGTGGGAGAAGGGCTCGGGATTGGTGGGAAAAGTCAGCGTGAAGCAGCCGAAGTCGTTCCCAGCCTGGAAATTTTCCGTGGCTCATTCCCAGGGAATGTGGGCAGCAGGGAGGGAGGGAGGGGAGGCTCTGAGGAGATGCCACCTGGAATGCTGCAGCCAGAGCTGGTGGTGCCCACAGGGTGAGGAGGACTGGGAATATCTGGAGCAAGTCCAGAGCAGGAATTTGATGAAGGGACTGGAAGCTCATTCCCTGTGGAGACAGGGTGGGAATGTTGGGAATGTTGAGCTGGGGATGAGAAGGCTCCAGGGAGAGCTCAGAGCCCCTTCCAGGAGGTGAAGGAGCTCCAGGAGAGCTGGAGAGGGACTGGGGACAAGGGCTGGAGGGACAGGACACAGGGAATGGCTTCCCACTGCCAGAGGGCAGGCAGGGATGGGATACTGGGATGGAATTCCTCCCTGCGAGGGTGGGCAGGGAATGGGATGGAATTCCCAGAGAACCCATGGCTGCCCCATCCCTGGCAGTGCCCAAGGCCAGGCCGCAGCACCCTGGGATAGGAAAAGACATCCCTGGAACCCAGAGGACGACACTTGGATGATCCTTAAAAGTCCCTCCCACCCCAAACCCTCCTGGAATTCCGGCATTATGAAGAAAACCGGATTTTACGTTTCCCCCAGAGCTGGATCATTCCTCTCTTCCCTTCCTTCCAGCCAAATCCAAGGTGTGCCTGAAGCCTCTGGATGGCAAAGCCTCCCCCAAGCAGCCCCTGAAGAGGAAGGGCCCCGAGGGCCACGCCCCGGCCGTGGTGGCCGTGAAGCCGCTCAGTGCCACCAGCGGGGACACCAAGGAGCCCTCAGCCAAGGTAAGGCCCGAATTCCTGGGAAAAACCTGGAAAACCGAAACCTTCTCCAGCTCTGCGGGCCCTTTCCACCCCGGAAGCGTCAGAGGGGGCAGCGCGTTCCCGCTTTGGAAGCATCTCCTTAATTCCCTGCTGGGATTTGTGAAGGATTTTTATCCCTTAAAAGGCAAAAAATTCCTTTTAAAAAAAAATAAAAGGGCAGAAAATTCCTCATTTCAGGAATAAGCCTGGTTCAGTATTTCGGTGAAGCAGCTAAGGAAGAAATCTCTTCAAATCCTGGATTTTTAAATCCCTAAAAATTGTCCTGCTCCTCTTCGTTCCCAGGCCGCGGCTCCGGCTTCTCCAGAGGACAGCCCGGGCTCCGTCCCTCGGAGAGAAAATTCCCAGAGCAGGTAACAGCAGCCCCGGCGTGTCCTTCTCCGTCCTCTTCCCTGGGATTGGATGTGGGGCTGTCCACGTGTGGAAAACGGGGAGTTCTGAGGGAATCCGTGCCAAAATCCAACAGAAAAAGAATTATTGGAATTAATTTCTGGAGCAGCAGAGCTTGTTTAGGTTTTTTCTTAAAATGCTGCACTTGGGCACAGCTTTTTAGTGGCTTTTTGGGGTTTCTTTCCAGAGTCTTTTTTTGGGGTTTTTTTTTCAGTGACTTTGGGGTTTATTTTCAGAGATTTTTTGGGATTTCTTTCCAGTGACTTTGGGGTTTCTTTCCAGTGATTTTTTGGGGTGTTTTTCAGTAACCTTTTTGGGGAATTTTTTTCAGTGATTTTTTGGGTTTCTTTCCAGTGAGTTTGGGGTTTATTTTCAGTGATTTGTTTCACATTTCTTCCCAGTGGCTTTTGGGGAGTATAGTGACTTTTTGGGGTGTTTTTCAGTGACTTTTTGGGGTTCCTTTCCAGTGAATTTTTGGGCTTTCTTTTCAGTGCCTTTTGGGTGTTTTTTTAGCACCTTTTGGGGCTTTTTTTCAGCCCCTTTTGGGGCTTTTTTTCAGCCCCTTTTGGGGCTTTTTTCAGCGCCTTTTGGGGCTTTTTTCAGCCCCTTTTGGGGTTTCTTTTCAGTGCCTTTTGGGGCTTTTTTCAGCGCCTTTTGGGGTTTTTTTTCAGCCCCTTTTGGGCTTTTTTTCAGCCCCTTTTGGGCTTTTTTTCAGCCCCTTTTGGGGTTTTTTTTCAGCCCCTTTTGGGCTTTTTTTCAGCCCCTTTTGGGCTTTTTTTCAGCACCTTTTTGGGTTTTCCTCTTGCCCCTTCTCCCCCAGCTTCCCCCTGCGTTTCCTCGCCGCTCACTCCCCAAACCCCCGCCTTGCTCCAGCTCATCCCGAACCATCCCCAAAATTAACCCCAACTCCCAAACCCGGGCCGGAATTCCCGAAATCTCCCGCCGCCGTGCGAATTCACGCGGTGAAACCCCACACCAGCAACATCCCCCCGCTGATTTTCCTCATCCCCCCACTGATTTTCCTCTTTCCCCCGTTCCTCCCAGCCCCGAGCTGCCCGCGGGGAGCCGGGCGGATCCCCTGGCGCAGGCGGAGGTGTCCGGCTCCTCCTCCTCCTCCTCCTCCTCCTCCTCCTCCTCCTCTTCCTCCCTGGAGGCTCCGGTGAAGCTGCGGCGCCTCAGCTCGGCCGGCTCGGCCAAGCCCGCCCTGTCCGTGGAGGACGACTTCGAGAAGCTCATCTGGGAGATCTCCGGGGGCAAACTGGAAGCAGAAATCGACCTGGATGCAGGGAAAGATGAGGATGATCTCCTGCTGGAACTCTCGGAGATGATTGACAGCTGAGATGGGGAGGGGTTTTGGGGTGGGGTTTTTTTGTGTTTTTGGTTAAAAAACACAGCAAAAAAAAAAAAAAGACACAACACCAAAAAAAAACCCCACCCTAAAAAAAAAAGGCAAAATTCCTTCCCCCACATCCTGTAAATGTTGTTGGATCCGTGGAGGAGATCCTTTTCCTGGCTCGAAGCACAGCTGGATTGTTAGGAATAGGCAGAGGCTGCGCTCAGTTATCCCGAAATTCCGGGGGCCGAGTTTATCCCGTGGCTGTGCCGGCGGCTCCTCCCGCACCGGAGAGGACAAAGCACTTGGAATTCTGTGGGGAGGACACCGATCCCATCTCCAGAGCCATCCCAGCACGGGATCAAAGCTCCCTCCTCCTCCTCCTCCTCCTCCTCTCCCCGGTGGGATTCCCTGCACAGCGAATCCCCACAAACCCTGGAGTTACTATGTCAACTCTGGAATTTACGGACGGACGCTGCCTTTGGACCGGGAACTGGGGGGAAATTCAGGACAACCGGGGCTGGGAAGGAGCAGCTGAGTCGGGATTTTGGACCAAACGCCGCCAGGGTGAGCCCGACTCGGAATTTTCCGTGGGGGATTTTCCCCCGCTGGCACCGGGATCCTGGGCTGGGCGGCCGGAATTCCCCCTGGCTGCCTGCAGGGATTTGGGAAAGCGAGGATGGCTTCAAGTGCCTCTGGTTCCGAGGATCCCTCCCCTGCTGAAGGACTGGAATGAGCCTCCCGCGGCCACCTGGAATCCTTGTGGGAGGCAGGAAAAGCACCCGGAACGTTTCCTCCCCCAGCCCCGGGGCTGCTTCCCGCTTTTCCAGGCCGCTGGAGATGGGATTGGGTGGAATCCCCGTGGTTTTCGTGTAAATATTTTATTCTTCCGTTTTATATTTGTATGATTGTATTTAAGGGATTAAAGGCAGGCTGCTCACGCTGGTGTCCGGGCCCAGCCCTCCGCTTCCCACACTTTATTTAGGGAATGGGATTAAACGAGAGGGGTAATTAGAGATTAACGAGGCACAGGAAGGGGGGGGGGTGTCCCTCCGTGCTGGACACTGCAGTGTCCACGTGTGGGACCGGCCGGAGCGGCTGGAGCGTGGCCAGGGGAGGGGACGGAGCTGGGCAGGGGCTGGAGAATCCTGAGGGAGCTGGGAAAGGGAAGATCCCCCTGGAGAAAAGGGGGATCAGGGGGGAATTTGTGGCTCTGCACAGGTCCCTGACAGGAGGGGGCAGCCGGGGCGGATTTGGGATCTCATCCCAGGGAACGGGGCCGGGATGGGCAACGCTTCAGTAATTTTGGCTTCTTCTGTGACCCTGTGGGATAAATTCACAGGAGCACTCTGGTGCCTGTAAGAGCACAAAAAGCCACTTTAAAATAAAGTCGGGTACTTTAATATACGGCTCATTTAATATACGGCTCATTTAATATACGGCTCATTTAATATACGGCTCATGTCAGGGGGACATTTTAATTTTTTTTCTATGAAGTGTGGCTATTAAAACCAAATAAAATAATAACAAAAAAAACCCCTAATAATAGCAAGAAAAAACCCGTACTAACACCAAAAAAAACCCCCACCCTAAAAATAACAATTAAAAAACCGTAATAAATAAAACTTTCGGCCACCCTCACACCGCCACAGTCCCACAGTGCCCCGCGCGCTCCCGCCGCCATCATACCGCCACTATCCCACAGTGCTGCGCGCACTCCTCCAGCCCCTCACACCGCCACTATCCCACAGTGCTGCGCGCACTCCTCCAGCCCCTCACACCGCCACTATCCCACAGTGCTGCGCGCACTCCTCCAGCCCCTCACACCGCCACTATCCCACAGTGCCCCGCGCGCTGCCGCCCCCTCCCGCCGCCTCCCTCGCGCAGTGCCCCGCGCTGCCGGCGGGCCCCGCGCAGCCATGGCGTACCGCGGGCAGGGCCAGAAGGTGCAGAAGGTGATGGTGCAGCCCATCGTATCCTGCCTNGCGGCGCACACTCCTCCAGCCCCTCACACCGCCACTACCCCACAGTGCCCCGCGCGCTGCCGCCCCCTCACGCCGCCTCCCTCCCGCAGTGCCCCGCGCTGCCGGCGGGCCCCGCGCAGCCATGGCGTACCGCGGGCAGGGCCAGAAGGTGCAGAAGGTGATGGTGCAGCCCATCGTATCCTGCCTCGAGCCCCTCAGGGCGCCGGGGGAGCGCGGGGCTGGCGGGCGGGAAGGGGGCGGGGCTGGCGGGTTTCATCGCCCCGGTCGCGGCTCCGTCCGCGGGGCTCGCGGCCTTCGTTCGTGAGGGCTCCACCCCCGCGGGGATTTGGGGTTTCAGCTCTCAGGGGTCGCGGTCTCCATCGCGGCGGCTCGCGGGTTTCACTCCCCGAGGCTCGTGGGCTTCACCGCGGAGGGAGGGCGGGTTCCAGCTCCTGAGGGTCGCGGGTTCCATCCCCGGGCTGTGCCCCGAGGACTCCCGGCTGTGCTGTGCCCTTAACGCTCGGCTCCAGAACCTGATCTTCCGCTACCTGCAGAACGTGAGTACCGGGCATGGGGCGGCTTCACCGCGGAGTCACGGCGCGGGTTGGGTGGGGAGGGACCTTAAATCCCCTCCAGTGCCACCCCCGCCGTGGCAGGGCCACCTCCCGCTGTCCCAGGGTGCTCCAGCCCGGCCTCGGACCCTTCCAGGGATCCAGGGGCAGCCACAGCTTCTCTGGGAATTCCATCCCAGCCCCTCCCCGCCCTCACAGGGAGCAGTTCCTCCCCAATATCCGCTTTAAACCCTCTTTCTTTCCGTTTAAAACCATTTCAACTGTCAGGGCGGTCTCTGCTGCTCCTCCATCCCGCAATCCAGTGGGATAATTCCATGGAACCCCGCAATGCCTCGGGGTGGGGAGGGACCTTAAACCCCCCCCCAAAACCAGAGAACGGAGCAGAAACCCCTCAGCCGTTGGCATCGAGGGAACCAAACCCCTTGGGCTGTTCCCATCCCTGATTTCCTCTCCCTCTCCACGATTTCCAGCGATCCAGGATCCAGGTGTGGCTCTACGAGCAGGTGAACATGAGGATAGAAGGCTGCATCATTGTGAGTGCCACCGGCCCCTTTGTCACCCCTCTCTTTTGTGGGGCTTTTCCCCCCGTTCCCAAACTCATTTCTTCCTTGTTTTCCGTGAAAAACCAGCCTGGGCGGGGTGGGAACGTTGCTGTTTTTCCTGGGAATCGCCGGGTTTGGGGGCCCTGACGGAGCTTTTGGTGCCCCTTCCCCAGGGCTTTGATGAGTACATGAACCTGGTGCTGGATGATGCCGAGGAGATCCACTCCAAAACCAAGTCCAGGAAGCAGCTGGGTAGGTCAGGGGAGCTGGGAATTCCAGGTGGGGGAGCCTGGAAGTCGGGAATGGCACCTGGAATTCCACGTGGGGGAGCCTGGAAGTCGGGAATGGCACCTGGAATCCAGGTGTGGGGCAGGAAATCCGAGTGTGGAACCTAAAACTCAGGTTTGGGAGCCTTGGAACCCAGGAATGGGACCTGGAATTCCGGGTGGGGGAGCCTGGAACCCGGGAATGGGACCTGGAATTCCATGTGGGGGAGCCTGGAACCCAGGAATGGGACCTGGAATTCTGAGTGGGGGAGCCTGGAACCCAGGAATGGGACCTGGAATTCCAAGTGGGGGAGCCTGGAACCCAGGAATGGGACCTAAAACCCAGGTCTGGGATCTGGCACCCGGGGTTTGAACCTAAAATCCAGGTGTGGGAGCTGAAATCTGGGGATGGCACCTGGAATCCAGGTTTGGAATGTGAAATCCAGGTGTGGGAACCTAAAAATCCAGGTGTAAAACCTGAAATCCAGGTGGGGGATCCCGGAACCTGGGCGTGGGATGGGAAATGCCGGTGTGGAAGCCTGGAGCCCGGGTTTGGGATCAGGAATCCGGGTGCTGGAGCCTAAAAATCCAGATGTGGGAGCCTGGAATCCAGATGTGGGATGTGCAATCCCGGTGTGGGGCCTCAAATCCAGCTGTTGGAGCCTAAAAATCCAGGTTTGGGATCCTGAACCCCTAAATCCAGCTGTGGGACCCCCCAAACTCCCAATGCCGGGGTGGGCCGGGCGGGGCTTTGGGGCCTTTCCATCCCAAACCCTTCCCGCATCCCCTGATCCCGTTCCCGTTGGATTCCAGGTCGGATCATGCTGAAGGGGGACAACATCACCCTCCTGCAGAGCGTCTCCAATTAGGATTTGGCCGTTCCCAGCCTGGAAGAGCGGGATTGGGGATGGGCTGGGAGCTCTGGAAAACCGGGATGGCGCCAGAGGTGAAAATTCCCGCCTTCCTTTGGGAATTCTTTTTGTAGTTCGAGGCTTTCCTTGGGAAATAAAACGTTTTTCACAAAACCTGGGAATGGGATTTCGGTCTCAGGGGTGGGGGAAACTGGGGGGAAAAGCATTTTCCAGGGGGTTTTTCCTGTGGGATTGGATAATCCTGGAGGTTCAAGTGAGGGATTCAGGATTGGGGTTTTTATCCGCTGTTTCCCAAAATCCCTGGATATTTGCTTATAAAAACCTTCCCTGCAGACAGCCAGAGGAGGATTTTTTGGGGGATTGAATCCCTGATTTCTGCTTCCTTGAGCAGCTTCCGGATTAATCCATGGCACAGTTGATAAATTGGGATATCCGCTGGGATCTTAGCCTGCTTTATTTTATTATTTTAAGCATTTCCTCAAAAAACAACCCCTTTATCCCAAAAGCAATCCCTCCTTCCCGAAAACAAATCCATCTTCTCCAAACCAATCCTTTCTTCCCAAAAACCGATCCCTTTTTCCCAAACCAATCCCACCTTTCCCAAAACTGATCCCTTTTTCCCAAACCAATCCCTTTTTTCCCAAACCAATCCCCTTTTCCCAAGGAAACGCTTCCCATTCCTCCCCCTCTGCCTCACCCGGGGGCTGCTCCTGGGATTTTTCCCAGCTGCAATTCCTTTCCCGGGCCGGGAGCAGGGAATTCTGCCGGAATTCTGCCCGGAGCATCCCAAATTCCTGGGAAAAAACTTCCAGAGGGCGCCGGACAGAAGGGGGAGCTGCGGCCTCGGCTCTCCCCGATCCCAATCCCGGCGGGAATTCGCAGCTCCAGCGGCTCCCGGCCAACCCGGGAAGAACCGAACCGGGCCGTGGAATTCCCGGGATGCAGCGGCTTCCCGGGATGAGGAGGAGGAGGAGG
>VYZQ01009006.1:35359-55808 GCA_013400655.1 Mystacornis crossleyi
TAAATATTTACCCCCCCCCAAAAAAAAAGCCATCAAACCCCCTACTGTAAAACATAAAGATATGAAATCCTGCAAATTTTAACCAAGTTAGAGTCTCTGTTGAGTCAGCACCTGGGACACACTGAACACATTCCACATTTGGAATGTTTCATGGAGGATGGATTATCAGATTCCTTAATTTTGAAACTTCCATTTTTTTCTATACATGTACTTGTCAGACAGGAATTTGTATAACAATTGAAATAAATAATTCATCTACCATTTAAGAATAGCTTAGCAAGTTTTAAAAGATTAAAACCAGATAAGACTCCATCAATTTAAACATGTTCAGTTTGACAGACCACTTAGTTTCTCAGAATAAATAGGTGAAATGAGGTTAATTGCTGTCTTACAGCCTTGATTTCCTATACATTGTGAAGGAGGAGGTATATAGGAGGGTGGAAATAAGATTTTATTTTGATAATATTTTCCTTGGAATCAATTCAAGCTGATAACTTTAAGATCTCGGTTCTGGGAAATGCTGAGCACCTGCAACTGTGAGCAATCAGTAGCAGCCAGGAGTGTTTTCCTTTCAGGAGGTCAAGCCCTCTGTGACTGTGCCTTCTCAGCGGTGAAGAAAGATGCATGAAAGGGTTGAAAGAGTATGCATATGATGCAGAACCACTGAAGAGGTAGGAATGAGTCATATTGGGTATTATTACGCACGTGCATAGTTGTTTACTTTTTGAGAAAATGCAGGCACAATTCCAGTTTGTTAGGAGAACAGAAGCTTCTCAAGAAAGTAAATGCACATTTTTGTAACACTGTGAGGCATTTCTTCAATTGAAATGTGAAAAAATGTGATGTTTACCTTATGTAAAGCATTTGTGACTTTCTTCTCTATTCTGAATGTTTCATGATCATCCAATAGGCAGTGGGGATGATTTGCTCATGGCAGCATCTCGCAAGTAGATAGGAGTCTCAGGGTGATGGTATAGGATAGGAGGAAGAAACCTAGTGTTTTCAGGCAAATATTTTAGTTTCTGATAAAACAATCACTGCGATTGTTTTATCAGAAAGCAGCGACAAGCCGGTGATGACTTCTAGAAGCTGGTACAGAATATGCTGATGAAAAAACAATTCACTCCCCGTGGCACACAGACTCCAGCAAATGAATCACCACTGAAAGACTGTGTTTAACAGAGTAGCTATCTAAGTTGATGTTAATAGCAGGCATCAAGACCTTTAAATCCAAGTTCTTAAATCCACTTCAGTGGATATTGATTTGGATAATAAGAAATATTTCCTTAGGGAAACACTTGATGAAGGATCTTAAGGCAGGGGGAAGTGATTTTGCATGGCAGTGAATGTGAAGAAAGAGAATATTCAGCCAAACAGCGATCTCCGTGATCAGCTGTGTTTCTGCTTTTTTGTGCTGCCACATCTGAAGTGTGTGGGTACCTCTCCTGGAGTCCGGAAGCACTGCTGCTCTCAGGGTGGTTCTGTCCTTGAGAGGAGAAAGGCTGCTGCTGTTCATGTGTGAGCTTCCTGAGCTCATCTGGGAGAACAAGCGGGGTGTGTTAGCCCGTGTATAAACTCAGGGCTGCCAAGGCTGCTCTTCGGAAGGGCTCTGCCTCTGTGCATGGGGGCTGCGAGGGTGCTGCTCTGCAAGAGAGTAACATGCCCAGAGGCAGGAGCTCTGTGCCAGGTTCTTCCAGCACCCCTAGACCTTCAAGTCTGAAGGTGCAGTCTGCCACTGCTCTGATGATGTGTGGCAAAAATTAGGAAGCATTATGGACAGACCTTGCTTCAAGTTTAGACTTGTCCAGCAGCCCAGATTCTGCCACATCAACCATCAGGATCAGGTTCATTGCATGCTGCATTTATGCAAGGATACTGGGACAACAAGCATGTTTGAAATGTGTGCTGAGGAGAGAGGTACTGGCAAATAGAGGGGAAGACAAGTGATTGGTGAAAGACTTTCTCAGGAGAAAAAGTAACTTCATCAAGTTATCATGCGTGTTTATTTGGACCTGTGTTTTAGTTTGATCTTATGATACCTAAATTAGAGCTAAATAAAAATACATCTTTTTTCTGTCCCCTCTCACCTTCTACTGCACTCCAGATCTGCTTGACATTTTTCAGATGCAGGATGAGCACTGCCCTTGGGGCCTGTGCAGTCTTCTCTGTGTTGCTGGAACAAGGTGATGATGTATTTGAGGAGGGTGAGGACAGTGTCACTGAAAGCAGAGATGGAGCTACGCTGGAAGCATTCCTTTAGTTCATCCCCTTTCAGTACTCATTTGCTGTTACTCAGTCGCCTAAACACGGGCCCTTGTGTTTAATTCCACACCCCTACCCTTTGATTTGCATTTCAAACCTATTGATGTGCCAGGTGCTGTGAGGGCCCCTATTCAGATCAAGATGACTTAAAAGAGTCTGAGTGTGTAGGATCTGAGGAAACTGGAGCTTGGTGGGAGCGATGCCCAACAGCGCAGCCAGGAAGGCCCCAGGGAATTGTGACTGAAAGGGGTAAGTAAAATGCGAATGCAGCGGAGTGTAAGAAGATTTCTGAAAGATGAGTTTTGGTACTCTTCTGGTGTGAGTGGAGAGCCTTGAATGAGTAGTTAAGGCCTGGCATATTGTAAGGGCACTCTGATAATGGAGTTAAAGGGATTAAGTGATATGGCAGCAGTGACAGGGGACAATAAGTGATTATTTTCAGCATGTCAGCCAGATGAGAGAGAAATGGAACAGGTGTGGAGACTGGGAAGGAGGAAACAGATACAGAGAAAGACACAAATAAAGAATTTAGAGGTGGAAAAATAGAAAAGAGGTGGATTTTGTAATTCTAGACAATTTTTGTGTTACGTTTAGAATTGAAGAACAGAGGCAAAATTTGTGGCATAGTTTATATCCTTCGGAATAGAATGTTTCATTTTTTACAGATATATATGTGACATGCAGGTGTTTTTTGTGTGAACTGAAAACCGGATTCTATATAAAGCAGTATATGATTCAGTATGGTGAATCCCTCAGCTTTCAGGTTCCTGAATATTTCAGGAGGAGGGTAGAGAAAAGAGGAAGACTGACCATACATTTCAAATCAGTTATCTTTGATATGTTTTGAAGAGGGAGGGAAAGAATAAATGTCAACCTTCAAAGAGGAGTGAAGCATGAACAGTTTACAGGCTGCATCTGGGTGGAGGTATGTGCCAATCTTATTAGGGAAGCAGCTGTCTCTTATCTTCGTCAACAGCATAACCTGACCATTACGAAAAAGCAGCTTGATGAAAAGAACCTGCCTTTTGTAATTTTTCTATTTAAGTGCATTTCAGGAAGCTTGGAAGCCTGGATACAGCTGTGTCGGTGCTGGGAAAAAGAGAGGAGAGTAAGTATTGTGGATTTATTAACAAGCACTTAATCCAACTTTGAATATATAAAATATGCTGATGGGAGGGGGAGAAGAAGAGGTGGTGCGAGTTTGGGTTAGCCTGCAGGATTGTGTCCACAGTTGCAAGTGGTCAGTGCCTCACTTTTCCATTTTTACACAGGACTTGGATGCCGTGAGGAATCCTCTGAGATGACATTTTATACACCTTTTCAAAGGCAGCCGTAGCTTGGGATGAGTGAGACCTTGGAGGGTTTGTGAAACTGTTCTTTGAGGTCACACAAGCAGATTGATTTTGTGACCTTATAATAAAAAATATCTGGTATGTACAAAAGCCCTGTAATAGAGTTGACAGAAATGGAGATAGTCATGGAAGTAGAACGTAAGAGATAGAAGGTAAAAGCAAAAAGTCAGTAAGGGAAATAACAGCCCAAGCAATTGCACTTCTTCCATTCCAATGGCAGACATTGTTACCCATTCTTGTGATTGTAACATCACAGTGGTTGGTTTATTTTAAAAAAACAATTGAAAACAAAAGAAAAGAAAGTTTGGAAAGTATGCTTGAAAGTGATAATAGTGAGAATTCACAAACAATATTGAAATTAATAAAATAAGGTATTATAGGGAGCAGTTCTTAAATTAATCATCATATTACAGCCAGTCTGTACATGGTTTGTATGTTTCGCCATGAATCATTTAGGCTTTCCTTTCTTCGCTTTGATTACAAGGTCACAGGATCAGCCTGCTGCTTTTCTGAGACTTTTTAGAGTCCTAGGGCCCTCTATTTTCCACCTTGGGTTTCTTGATTCTCCAGACACGTCCGTTTTCATGACAACTTTATCGGGTTCTCTAGCTGTCTGGCTTTTTAAAAAATTGTTTTAAAAATTTTTATTTAATAACTGCTCTTTCCTCTGCAAGTTGTACACAGTATTATTTACCTGACATGGAAACGGCTCTTGGGACTCCATATTATAGTGACTTGCTTTTCTCTTGCTTTTTTTGTTTAGTTTTGAATGTTTGTAGAGCCCTAATATGTTTCTCACAACACGTTCTTATTTCCTGTTGAACACAACACCAGCAGCTCCCAATGTGAGCATCATTCCTGATGTTCAGACCTTATAGTGCCCAGCAAGAGGCTTCATTTTCTCCTGACAGACCTCCTCAGACTGTTCATCGCCCCTGCACTGTGTGTACCGTGTAGGTATGGACCTGTCCTAATTCAGTCAGCCTGTAAGTGTTAAAAGCTGCACTTGTTCACCTTTGCCATTTACCCCATGTTTTACCTCATTCTCCTAGTGAGGGTTAGGTCACTATGACAAACCCTCCCAACCTGTTTTGTGACAACCCTTTCCTTGCTCACATCGCTATTTCTGATACTACATTTATCCAACTGTGCATTTATCCAACCCAAGCATCTCAGTGGCTTTCAGGCTGAATTTGTGCTCAGCTGCTGCTGCGAATTTGACCATGGTTCTTACTGAAATGCTCTTCTTGACCTACCACTGCTATCGCAGTCAGCTCTTGAATCCTGTCAAATGATTCCAAGTGCGCTAACATGTGTGAGAAGATGTGCTTGTTCTTTCTTAGTGCTCTATTTACTGTAAGTGTGTAAAAAAACATGTTTTTCTGTCGCTTTGCTGCTCAGTTCTTTAATTTAATGTGGGGGATTTTTTTCCAAAAGTTCTTACGATGTTTAGCACCTAGCAAATATTGATGTCACTCAAAAATGTATTTTGTGAGTCACTAGTAAGTATATGAACTACTTCTTGTGCGTGCAACCACCCTGTTGTGCTTTGCTATGACTTGGCTCAAGTTCAGCTTTACTTGTTTGGTTTCTGTTAGTCTCCTGCTTTTTTTGCCATACTGTGAGCTAATGAGAGGAGGTTTGACTGACTGAGTTTTCCAAATAAAGCTTCTCTGAAGATCATTATCAAAAGGTTTCAGGAACACTAAATAAAACTGTCTCAATTTCACCTTCAGAAACATCACTCTTGTAAATCTTCTTATGTGGTGGATAACTCAAAAGCTATTTATTTATTTATTCACTCTTGATTTAGATTAAGGTGCTATTTTATTTAGACAAAAAATTTGGCATGATCACAGAAGATTTTGTTTCAAATTTTGCTGAGAAGTTTGGCTTAAATTTTCTGGATTTTTTCCTTGAAAAAAAAAGAAAAAGACAAAAAATACTTGCTCCACAAGTAAGTTGCTTACACACATTTATGTAAGGCTTAATTGCCCTGAAAATAATGTTCTGTGACACTACTGGCTTTCTCCCAAGGTCAGAATGAGAGACACCGATTACTGACTTATTATACATATTTTAAGATGTGTGAAAAAGTAAATATTTCTTAGGCTTGGCAAATTTGACAGGTGAGGCATCAGTCTCCGGAAATGCTCTCTGTAGATATTTTTGTACTGTTTCTAAAATGATTTGTGACACTTCTGGGGAAGATTGGGGGGGTTAATGAGATAATGTGGCTGTTAAAAATTGTATGCATGAGTGCTGTAACTAGTGGTGATGGAAAAATCTGTATTGCATGACCACCTTTTTCTGTAATATACCTTGGGTTGACAGTCTTATTTTCCGACTATCATGACAGAATCATGATGGCAAAGTTGTGTTTCAAGGGTAATTACAGGAAATTGATTTCGTCAGAATGTTTCAAGTCTTGCTTCTCTCTGGCCTTCGATGGAAAGAAGATACCGAGCTAAAATCAATATTGTTTACTTTCTCAATTATCATGTGTAAATTCAAGTCTAAGCTTTTGCAATTCAACTACAACAGCCCTTAGAGAATCACTCACCAATCATCCATGAAGACACACTGCTATTTCCCACATTCTTGCTTTTGGTTGAAGGAAAATGAGAGAATGAACTTCATCTCTAAATGATATCTACTTGAGAGCAGTTATGAATGTACTGGAAATGTTGTGACATGTTTAAGCAATTTATACCTGTAAGTCGAAATGTAACTTCTCTGTTTTCACAGCCACCTTGCAGTTTAATTGACAGATTAAAAACTAAATACAAAGCCACCACCTTATATTCCTGGAGGCTTTGGAGTATTTCAGGGTAAATGAAGATCATTGCTGGGATGGCCAATAGCCTTACTTATGGTTAAGGACCATAGAAATTAGTTAGGTTAAAATGTGGTAGGTCTTAGAAATTTTCTTTACAATCTACAGTTTCAGTTGGTTTTTCATTGTGGGTTTTTTGTGTGTTTTGTTTTGTGGTTTGTTTTTTGGTTTTTGGTTGTGGGATTGTTTTTTTGTTTGTTGTTTTGGTTTTTGTTTTTCCCTATTAAATCTAACTTTCTGGAACGAAATGCTGTGACCTGTCTTTTGTTGAGCTTATGGAAGAAACAGTACTTGACATGGGTCAGATGATTCTTTGGTTTTTTTTTTTAAAACTGTCTGCAGTGATTTTGTAGGTAAGGTGAACCTGCAACACCAGCATATTTCTTTACTAGGTGATGTATTTTCTGACTGTTGTATCCTCTGATGGCCTGACTTTTTTGGTTCTGGCTGATCAGATCTCATCAGCACTTCTCTGATGCTGCTGGGGGAGACCTTCAAAACTCTTGAGGACCTCTTTATTTATCTGAAAGCCCTCAAGTAGCACTCCTGGATTAATCTGCCTGCCAGCTGTTGTGCAGCTCAGTGTGTGAAATGGTCTAAAAATCAGAAAATGATACCCTTCTTGCACTAATGATAATTCTCTCACACACCACTTGTCCCTTTTTATTTAAGTGTGGATGTAGTGCTGGTAAGAGATGCCCTCTTAATAGTATTGTGGAAGAAGATTAACTACAAAAAGTGACTGTCATACATAAACGTGCAAGTATGCATAAGCATGTGAGAGGTGGAAGTTTAAGGACTTTTCTTAGAAACAGAAATTAGTTTAATCTCCCTGGTCCATGTAGGTCTGGTCTCTTCGCCCAGTGTGCTAACTACTGCCAAGTGCGATGATGAGCTAGTTTTGAGACAGAGAAAACATATTGCATCCACATGGCACTACTTGGCCTAAATGGAAATAGAATTTAATCCTCCCTGGCAGGTAAGGCACTGCTGGCTCTGAGGTGATTAGCTGTGCTCTTGGGACAACGCCAGTAACTTTTCAAAGAATGTTGAAGTACGGTTGAACACGGAATACAAGAGGAAAGGTTATTTCTGTGATCCTTATTCAAACATGAATCAACCTTCATAGTCACAGCCCCTAGTTTTCAGAGAACACAGCGTGTTTTCCATGTCTAGAAGTCCTAGGCTTCTATCACTCGAGCTGACATAACTGCGGTAACAGGTCGGGGTCTCTCTCTCGTGTGAAGTGCTTGTAGAGGATGTACCACTAAACTTTGGTTCTGAGGTTAGGGATTCTGGTAGCCAGCGTGTTTTCCAACACTGTGGCATGAACAGTAGCTTCACTTCCTGGCAAGGTGTAGCGTGGTGGCTGGAGCAGTGCTTACACACAGACTTGCAGCATATACAGGTCTGTAGGTGTGGCCTGCTTGTTCTGAAAGTAATATGGCAGAAATCATTAGATTGGAGTCTCATTCAGTCTCCAGTATGTCTGAAGTGTCTTTGGGCAACATGTAATTTCTCTGAGTGGGAAAATCTCTGAGACACCATTCCAGAGGGAGATACAACCTCACTACCCCATTTGTGTAGGTGCCATGAGCAGAGGTGCCAGAAGCCTTTACACAGGTCTGTAGTGGATGCTGGGCATACTCCCCAGACTGGAGGCAGTTATTTGGGGAAATAATTTCAAACATTTCTGAAAAATATTGTTTTCTCCCATTAAGTATTGTGACCCTGTAAACAAGTACTGATGAGGACAGGGTGAGCTCTTAAATGGGTATTCTTTCAGCTGAAAGTGGAGCGCTCCAGCACGTGATTATTGTAAAGATATTATGTTTTTAACTGGTAGCCTTTTGCTTCCCAGAGCTGAACAGCATGTTGTGTTGACACTTTCTTCTTTGTGCTTTACTTCCTTCTCTGAAACTCTGTAAAAATATATTTATTGCATATCCTCTGGCAGAAGGTTGATTTCCTGTGGCTTGTCCTGCCTTGCAAAGATGTGTATCATTGTCCTGGAGCGCTGGTCCTATCACTGGGTTGTACACAGTGTGGTCTCAAGATTCTTTTTTATGGCCCCGTGACTTCTAAAAGGAAGTGGAAGCTAACGATTTTCTAAACGTCTTTTTCTCCCCTCTTTAGATCCACTTCCACAAAACAAACCCTAGAGCCCATTTCATAAACTTTTCTGAACTGCAGAGTTCAACCATGTTGTCTGTGTGCCAGAGAGATGTGGGGGCTGGGGAGAAAAGGATAGAGTAAATATCTAGGGAAGATAAGATTCATTCTCAATTTGGAACAGCAATTACTCTAGCAGTGGGTAAAGAATCTGACAGGGTGGGCTAAACCATAATTGAATATCAGTTCTCCGTGGAGCTGGATGGTTGTTAAATTGTAGGAGCAATTCCTGGTCTACAGCCACAACTACCAGTGCGAGCTGTGAGTGCCTATAGCAGAAGGGTAGTGAGAATATTATGTACGTTCTTGTTTTGTTGGTTATGGAATGAAAACTTGGCCAAGTGTTGGTTTTTCTTTTAAAAATTAACCAAACTGTGAACAAAGCCCCAGTATTGACATTTCATCTTGAAGTTATAATCATCAATAGATTATAATTTACACACACATAGCTGCCAATTAATTTCTGTTCAGTGTGAGCATATCTGTTTGACAGCTGGAGAGCAACAGTGCTGCGGGTGGACACTGGCTATTCCCGCACCAGGGCCCCCCTGCCATTCTCCATAACTTTGTGCAGGTGCTGGATGCTGTCCCTCAGCTGTGAGAGAGCTTCCTCTAGCAGCTCTCCAGTCTCCTGTGGAACCCATCCAATCGGAATAGAAAAAGAATGTGCGTGTCCCCAGGCCTTGGATGGTCACATGCAGGTGGTACACAGGGTTACACACAACTGTCTGTATGTGTGCGACTTCCTTGAAGCCTTAACCGCAATTAGACACAACCAAGTTGAGTCTAATGACAGTCTGTGAGGCGTTTTATGACTCCTTCACTCCTATCTACAATGGATAATTAGTTAGGCTGGAGTTTTCCCATTCGCAATTTCATCATTCCAACTGGTATTTTTCTGGTATTTGAGTTTTAAGAAGTTCAGATTTTTTTTTTTTAATTAGGAAAACTTCCTTTGTACTCTGTGTAAATCTAGACAAGAGTGAAATTTGAATAACTGCCATTTAAATCTCCTTGAAAGTGACCTGTTCTCACTGTATTCTGAAGTTGTATCTTGATTAGAAAAAGATAACTGAAACTGGTGGGGTCTAGGCATGAAGATGAATGAGACAGGTTGGTGTGTCTTGTGCTGCTTTGGGGGGCATGAATGTGGAGGTGCTGAGGCTCTCAGCAGTGCACACAAGGCAGAAGGCTGGGGGCTGGCACCCACTGGAGGCTGGAATGGGCTCCTATTATTAACCAGTTGTCTTAACTACTCCTGAACTCCAGCCCATTGTACCTGGTCCCTCACTTTTCTGTTGGGCAACTTAGCAAGGAAGAGAGAAAGTAATTCACTTTCTAGTTTTGTGATTTCTCTACTACTGTCCCTAATGCAGCCCATGAAATTATAGAATATCCTGAGTTGGAAGGGACCCACAAGGATCAAGTGCAACTCTTAGTCCTGCACAGGACCATGCCCCAGGAGACACCCTCTGGGTGAAAAACCTTTTCCTGATATCCAAACAAAACCTCCCTTTACTCAGCTTCATCCTGTTTCCTGGAGTCCTGTCCCTGGTCACAAGAATGAAGAGATCAGTTCCTGCCCCTCCACTCCCCCTCGTGAGGATGTTGAAGACCACAATGAGGTCTCCCCTCNGCACAGGACCATGCCCCAGGAGACACCCTCTGGGTGAAAAACCTTTTCCTGATATCCAAACAAAACCTCCCTTTACTCAGCTTCATCCTGTTTCCTGGAGTCCTGTCCCTGGTCACAAGAATGAAGAGATCAGTTCCTGCCCCTCCACTCCCCCTCGTGAGGATGTTGAAGACCACAATGAGGTCTCCCCTCAATCTTCTCTTCTCCAGGCTAAGCAGACCAAATTACCTAAGTCAATGCTCATAAGGCTTTCCAATCAGACTCTTCATCATCCTTGTGACCCCCATTTGGATGCTTTCTAATAGTTTTAATGCCTTTCTTTTATTGTGGTACCCAAAACTGCCCCCAGCACTCGAGGTGAGGTCGTCCCAGTGCAGAGCAGAGCAGGACAATCCCCTCCCTTGCCCGGCTGGCGTTGCTGTGCCTGATGCCCCCAGGACAGGGTTGGCCCTCCTGGCTGCCAGGGCACTGCTGACTCATGTACAGCTTGCCACTGACCAGGACCCGCGGGTCCCTTTCTGCAATGTTGCTCTACAGCCTCTCGTTCCGCAGACTGTGACACTTCATACTGGAAAGAGTCACTGTACCACATTACCTAGGAGCTGCTGTAGTAGAGGCAAGAGTTCTAGTCGTATATAAGGCATGAGAATGAGGTCTGTACCAGATTATTCTTGTGCTTTTATCCTGATTCTGATACTTGCTCTTCAAAGAGCTAAGCCAGTCCTTTTCGCTGTGTTGGTTTTATTAATTTTAAAATAGGTGGGAGTTTATTGACTTGTGGAGGATTGTAATGGCTTCATACTCAGAAGATTGTTATGGCATGCTTGGCTCTCCTGCATGCACTTTGAGAATGACATTGAAAAAGCGGAGATAGGGTTGCAAAGCATGACTGGGAAATTCTAAGATACATCTTCCAGTGAAGGACTTGCAGAACTCCATTTGTTTAGCTTCATTGCACAGAACGGTGTTGAGATGAGTGAATTTCACAAGTACTTTTACGAGAATAAAATGCCAGGTTCTCAAAAAGCCCTTTTATCTTGCAGAAAGAAGCATAACAAGAAGTAAGGGCTGGGAGTTAAAGCCAGACAAAATCTATTTGAAAGAGAAATAGTTGAGTTTGGGGGACAATGGACATGATTTTAACAGAGAGAGTGGTTAACTGCTGGGATAAACCAACAAGCTCTTGAAGTTTTCAACAAAGAATGTGATGCCTTGTTGCAAGATATACTGTAGCAAAATATAAATGGCTGGGTTGAAGCAGGCTTGACAAGATTTTATTGTATAGCAGGTTGAAGTAAATTATCTAGTAGTCATTTCTGATTTTAAAACAGTTCTGTGCACATAACATGTCTCTTCAACCATATGTATGGACGCAATAATTTTAAAATAGTAAATATTGAACTATATGTGTAGATTATACTTCCATAATATTTAACATCTTTTCCAAAATACATAGTGCAGAGCAGACACATGCAATTTTTATTGATTTAATTTACATATGCAATTAAAAAATCACTTTTGTGTATAAGGGTAATTGTCAAAACAGAAATGTGATATTACTCAGAAATACCTGGGTTTTCAGCACCTGCAGTTACTTAATTGACATTTTTACTGTAATTTTTCTTTCTAGTCAATTAGGCTTTTCATGATCAAGTGAAAAAGAAAGCCAAGCAAAAAATTATCACAGGTCAAAACATGTATTTGAGTTTGAAAAAAGGACATTTTTCCAGTGCTCAGCACTGGAGCTCTGAAGGGCAGAGAGCTGTATTCACTTTGGATTAAGTGTGCTATTTTCCTTTCAATATCAAAACACAATCTGTAAGTGTAATAAACAAAAGAATTATTAAAAGAAGCCCGTAGTTTTATGACTTTGAGGATAATCTTCCTCTGGTTCACTCGTGCTTTTAATTAATGTGACAGTTACTCCATTTTGTTATCTTTAAAAAAAAAAAAGTAAGGGCTCAGGATGGAACACCCAGAGTTCACATGCAGATTTTTGGTTTAAGCTAAGAAACTACGAATATTAGAATTGCAATAACCTGGTTCTACTTTTGTTGTTAACAATATATACTGACCAGAGTGCTGCTACCTGTTGCCCAAAGGCTTCTCCATCAGGCCTGTTTTGCAGACATATACCACTTTTCTGGCAGCAGCCAGTTATCTCCCCAGTGATATGAATGCAGTATAACTACCCTGAATACTGGAAATGCACTCTGAAGAGCTGCCCTGTTCTTCATCCTGTTTGCATTTTAGGGCACACTCCGAGCAGTGGTGTTTTTGGGGGTCCCAAGTGATGCAGACTGCTTGTGTGGAGCAGGTTTTTTCATTCTTTTTCACTAAAGCAAACAAGATGCTTGTGTGGAGGTTGCTTTGGATATTTAGAATTTGGAGGGACGATTTTGTGATATAATACAAAATGTGCTGGGTTGTGTCTACAATGAAGAATTTGGGAGGAGCTTGGTACTTTCCATATCAGCTTTATTGCCTTCTTTATAACGGAAAAGTAGTGAAGAGATCTCTCCATTAACAGCAGCGGACACAGACACTTCAAGTTAAGACACAAATAAATGAAGGAGGGGGAGGGAACACTGGTTATGAATAAAGAGGAATCCAAGAACTGGTGATGGTGGGTGCGTGTGTGGATACACGTCCGTGCGCATGCACAAGCGCAGAGGTCAGTACAGTTGATGGCTTCTGCAAAATAACTTTTTACAATTGAAAAAGCAAAGAATGCTGGTACATGGGGGAAAGCCAGAGGTGAAAACAAAACCTGTTTTTCATTGCTAATGCAGAGCATTTTGAAGAAGAAAGAGCAGCAGGGAAGGTTTTGGCCTTGCAAGCAGACATAGAAACGTCTGTCAGCTCATAATGAACCTGCTTTCGCCTTGCTTTCCGCCTGAGTTGTCAGTGCTTGTGTTTCCCTTTTTCCTTAGCAGCTAAACTTCTTTCTTGATCAAAGCTCCTCTTTTATTTTTAAACTTTTCATTCCTGTAAATGACTGGAAGCTCTCCAGAAGAGCTTGGCTAAAGCCAGAGGGGACTGGAAGCAGAGAGCAAGGACAGACATGAGGACAAATTACAAACACTCGGGGGACACTCCTTTAAAGCAGCAAGAAGCAACTCTCCTTCCTCTCCTTGCATTTTAGCTCTTTCCATTTTTTTCTAAGGAGCAGAGGATTTGATTTTACATCCCAGTGCAGGAAGAGATGTCAAGGAGACAGGGAAAGACCTTGGCAGTGCAAATAGCTTAGATGTTTTTAAAGGATGTGAATACTTATTTTTGGAAAGTTAAAATAATTCGTTCATTATGATGTAGGCAGCTGCACGTATGATTTAGACTGAAATGACAGGTTTGAATGCAAAAACATTAGGACTCAGCCAAAGGGCACTGTCACCTGAACAGCTTATACCCAAATAACCAGGGATAGCATCTCAATATCTACCTGGCAAGAAGTAACAAGCAGTAGTATTTTTTTGCTGTGCGTGACTGGATGCAAAGAAAGGCAATCTTCCCTGTAACCAATTCAGGCCCCTCTTTGCTCATACCTGAGGCATGAAGTATACCAGGCAGAAGGAGAATGGAGTGGGGAGACAAGGTACTTGGGCTGTTTACGTTGCTGATGCTGGCCTTGCATGACCTATCTGTCCAAGATTCTCCCTCTGTGAGAGATCCATGGATGAAGGACGAATGCAATAGTTCCTAGTGATGGTGGCAAAAAACTAAAAGAGTCTGTTAACATAAAAATGACGAAAAGGTATTCCCTCTTCTTCAGGCACATTTAAACAGTAGCTGTTTCTCAGTAATTTGGTGTGCCTAATCCGTCATATTTTCAGTTGCTCCTAAGCCACTTTTTAATTTACCTTTTCAGCATAGTTTTCCTGTGTACTGGCTGAACTATCTCCATTTAAAGAATGATATTTTACTAGTATTACTGCTAATGTATTGGCAAGAGAGAAGGAGACGGACATACCGATGCTAGCTGGAAAGCAGTTCTTTTTCATCACATTAGTGAGATGCCCTTCAAAGCGTGGTCCAGCTTTTGGTCCAGCTTTTGGCTCTCCATTCTTGTACCAGCTTTATAAAGGGACATGATAACCTTCTCACAAAGACTGTCAAAGTCAAGCTAGGCCTGGCGTGAAGGAGAAGTTCATATATTTATAGGAACGTTGAAATTTATTAGACTGTAGAATTAACTAGCCTTAACTTAAGGAGACATTGTCAGCTTAAATCTCACCCATCGTTAACATCTTGTATAAATAAGCTCTAAAAAATACTATGCCTGATAGGGGGAAAAAAATCTTCTCTTTTAAAAATAAACAAATGCAGGCATTTCCCTGAACTGTGTGAAAACTCAGTGCACAAAGGGTTGACCCTATGTTGACAGTAAGTGTCAGAAGTGAAATGAACTTTATGTCTATGCTGAAAGAAATGCAGTTAGTTTAAAAAGAAAAAAAAAAGGGGGGGGGGGGGAATACTTCCTTTTGGTGAGTAACAGTCCTTGAACACCACTGCTACTCTGCAGTAGTTTCACAGTCCTACCTTTCTGTATGGGCGTCAGAGAATGTCAGATACAGCAGCTTATTAATAAAAATCTGTTTCCTGAACTGTCCTATCAGCGGTGTAGGCCTCTCCCACTCCCTGGTTTGGATAAGCCGGGTGCTGTGCACAAGATCAGCATCCCACAGTCAGCCCTGGTCTTCTTATATCCTTGCTGCAAGGTCAACAGCGGTGCTGTAGATCAGTTCTGTGCTAGCTGCTCTTAGATATGTGTTCTGCTGAGCAGCTGTGCCTGGTCATGGGATGAGGAATGGACCACGGGGCAACTCCTGGACTAGGTATCTTCAGTCCAAGATCCAGGGTCAAGGAGATCCTTTGAGGATACAGTGCATCCCTTAGTCACCATTTAGTAAAGTGTCCCTACTATGGTCCTTCATCCTCACCTTTACCAGAGGGTCTCTTTTCCTAGTAAATTTCTTCTAGGTGAATAAAGCTTTGAAAGACATCAAGGCTGTAGGTTTTTGATCCAAAGAGCTGAGAAATTTGGGAATGGTACTAGATGTATAGTGTTAATATGAGGGATGGCTACTCTTGATGTCCTGGTACTGCTACCCTTTTTTAGATTTTTCCATTTCATCAGTGTCTGCCTTCACCTCCAAATGACACCCTCAAGAAAACTGTCTCTCTTCTTTGACTGCAGAGGGTACCAGCCTTGTAACTCTTCTGTCAGCTTCATTATTCTTCCTTGGCATTTCATACATAGGAAAGGACTAGAGGCTTTCCTACTGAGAAATGCACTCCCACGTGTTTCTGCTCAAATAGACACATAACTCTTAGCTTCAGCCAAGATGTTTGTAGGATATTTGAGCTATGCTGTTGGGTCTGTGAATTGTTTTCCAACAGTGCTGCCATTATTTGAACATGCTCAGTGTGTTCAGAGCAGGACCAGTGAGCGTATCACAGTGTGAAGGGAAGACTTTTGAGTTACCAAAGGTCCTCTGCTGCAAAAATGCCTAAGACTGCTGTCACCCTGACAGCTGTAGAGAGGACATGATTTGTCCTGGCCTGGATCTGAATCTTAATGTGGTTCATTGTTGCAGTGGGGTGGCTGCAACCTTCCCTGGGAGACAGCCTTGGCCCGTGGAAGAATCAAGGAGACGAGATTTGATAGATGTTTTCAGATTTTATTCCCCCTGGCCGCACATGGCCGGAGCCCGGCAGGGACTCCGACAGCGACCTGCCCCGTAGAACAACCCCCTCCGGGGTCCTGTGAACACCCTCTTAAGTACAGAACTCCCGCGGGCTACATTCAAACTGACCAATAGGGGACAGGATTTGGGGTACACATGACCAAGGGGACAGAGAGTGAGAAACCCCGTGCCCCAAGCATCCACTCATGCCCATCCCCCCCACGGGGGGCACCTCTTCAGTTCATGACATAGATTGATCTATCAAAATTACACCAATGAAACACTTGTTCTTCACTAAGAGTATGAAAAATGAATGTTCTGGATTTTTCCTCAACAGGAAAAAGATATTTTTATGTGCAGAGTTCAATTCTCAGCCCCGTCACAGACCGGGCAGATGCTTAGCTTGCCTATAAAATAGAGAGAATGATCCTGTCAGTTGTCTAGAAGAACTGTGAGGCTAAAGCAAGTGCACTTATTCAACAACAAAGCAACACATATGTATATGATATAAAAATATATGTAGCATATATATTTATCTAGCATGTGTATATATATGTGTGGAGAGGGAAAGAGAGCACAACAGAGCTATTCAGCTTTTACAGCAGAGCTTTCAATTCACTGCATCCATTTCTGAAAGAAGTAGCCATCCTTCCGATGGGAAATGATTCATACACATACCTGAAAAGTGTATGAAAATATCCCCTGTGAAGTAGCTCATCTTTTTGGTTAGCCTTAGATCACTGGTGTTGAAAACTAGTGACAGGTGGGAATACACTGGTAATACTTTAGAAAACTCTTCCTATTCCTTTCACAAGTTACAGATCAGCCCTCTCAGTGAACATATACAACAGGAGGACATACAAGGGCTGACCTTTTAGTTCTGATTTTCACATCAGATAAGCTGTTTCCTCAAAAGCCTTGAGGCAGATCGCATTTTAAAATTTAATTTTATTCTTCTCTTCCCAGAATGAGATGCCCCTGTGACCCATATGCTGGGCAGAGAGCTAATGGCCTTTTGTGCAGCACTTAGCAAATTTAGGGTCAAATTCCAATGGCCCAGTAGGAAGCCCACAGCTTCCAACTGTGAGATTTGGCTCTATGGCCTTCAGAGGTATTTGCCAGCAGTCACCTTGAGTTTCCTACAGAGAATGAGAAGAGCCTGAGTGGGTTGCCTTCTTAATAGACTCCCAAGTATTTTTTCAGGTTATGTTCTTCATTGGGCTTCACCATTTTATGCTCAGAGCCATGTGCAAACTCATTTTTCTCTGTTTGAAAGCAACCTTCTGTATTCCCAGCAAACAACTTGTCACACACAGAAATGGATTAGAGATGCCCAACATTCACAATCAAATATAATCTAGAAATGTGCCTTTTTTCCTTCTGGATAAGCTCTCCTTAGATGTGTGGCTGTGTTCCTTAGGTATCCAGTGCTGTATGTCTTGGTTTCTTAAGTAGGTGAGTTAGACAGAAGGAAATCTTCTGTTGTTTTTCTAGGATTTCCTTAGGTGCAGGTGCAAAAGTTGAAAGCTAGTGCTGAAATACTTTCGCTGTCATGTGATACTTGTTCAGAGTGACTACTGCTAGAGTCGTTTTGTTTTCTGTGACCGCAAATTCTTTGAACATCTAATTTTTATGTTGTTTTCCTTAAGGAAAATGTATGAAAGCAGAATGACTGTATTCTGGTATTTTCCATGTAGTCACCTTTGGTAATGGTTACTTCTGGTTATCGCATTCCTCCCACTTCAGATTTGCTGTTTAAATTAGACTGTTGCATACTTACATTCCCCTCTCAGCCTCTTTCTGCTAATGAAGGAGAAGAGAAGCTGTCAGGTTGTTCCAGAGAGGATGAGCATGAATTCTAATTTAATTCT
This sequence comes from Mystacornis crossleyi, assembly GCA_013400655.1. Lineage (NCBI taxonomy): Eukaryota > Metazoa > Chordata > Aves > Passeriformes > Timaliidae > Mystacornis > Mystacornis crossleyi. The sequence goes on from VYZQ01009006.1 coordinate 53,176, forward strand.
AGCATAGCTGGCTTCCTATGTGTCAGCATGTTTTTATCATTCCAGTGTGGCCTCTCCCCTCTGAATGTAAGGAGGGGAGTAGAGAAATCAGAGGAATTTTGCCACCCAGGCTGAGACCTTTCTTTCCTTGGTCTGCAGCAAAATGGAAAAAGAAGCCAAAACCAGAATTTTCAGCCAGAAAAGCCAAAAGAATATTTCAAATTATATGTTTTAATAGAAATAAAAGTACCCTAGATCTTAGTATGATAAAGGCTTATCTCTGCAGGCATGATTGATTTCAGAGTGTTTAATGTGGAAAGCACAAAACCTTTCTGGGAGGCAAAACTAGAATAATTCTGAACAAGTTTTTGTCTGCGCTGTGATTTCTTAAAGTCACTATCAAAACTGAGCTCAGAGTGTACTTCTTCCCCTCTCCCAGCCAAAACTATATCCTGTACACAGAAAAAGTGCTTTAAAACCATTTTGCTCACCTCTTCTAAATAACACTTTTTGGGTTGAAAAGCCCAAATGGTCAAAATCTGTATAGCAAAAGATTACAAATGCATACTATACAGTGTTGCATGCTGTAGCCTGAAACTGCTGGTGAATAGTCCCACTCGGTGACTGGCTGTTGTACTTTAAGGTAGAAATTACTATACTGCCTGCAACATGGGTAATATGCTGGTAGAAACATGTATGATCCCCAAAGACTTCTTCCATGAGTGCCAGAGCCTTCAAATTCTTTTTTATTTTCTCTCTTGCAATTTAGTGATGTAGCTGTCTTACATCCATGTACACAAATCCCTGGAAAAATCATACAACATTTAAATAGATTTGGTTTGGTTAATTTTGGGGGGTTTTGTCTTGTTGTTGTTGTTGTCTGTTTGCATTTGGGTTTTTTGTTTGTTTGTTTTGTGGTTTTAGATTGATTTTGTTTTGGTTTGTTTTGTTTCTTTTTAATGAAGTCCATCACACCATTATCACCTCAGCAAAACGGAGGTTTGGAGTTTATCTTGTTGCAGGTTCTTCTTGCTTTCATCATATCCAGAAGTTCCTAAGCTTATGAACTGCTTCTGCCGTAACACATATAATATGATCTGCCAGTGAAGTGTTAAAATCAGAGATTTCCAGGACATCCTTGCGTGCTGTAGCCTAATTGTCTGATTCCTCCTTCAGTGCTGAGTTTCATCTCCTCCATGTAAACTCTTTGTGAGCTAATGTGAGCCCACATAATACAGAGCTGTAGTGAGGACTGGTAATGCTTGTGCTATACACCTGTATTTTCTCACTCTCTAGTACACCTTCAGTGCTCCCCACTGTGGCCCCACAGCTCTTCTGGCAACACACTGGAATTTCTGGACTTGGCATAGGTATCCATGTTGTACCCTTTAAGCCTTATCCTTTCAATGCCTTAAATAACATTTTAATAACCAGTGTGATTAAAATGCAGAAGCAAGGTAAGCCAGGTAATTTCCTTGTACTGTGGGAAAGCCAGTGTCAGGCAATTTCTTGTGCCCTTAATGATAATTGTTCTCCTTTGGTTTCTGTCAAGGCTGATATTTTAACATCTTCTAGCAAGGTAGATTGTCTTACTTCCTGTGGTTTTCCTGATCGCATGCAGCCTTTTTGGTATCATGCCCTGGACATGTTGCACATATCCTGTTGTTGAGGAGTGATTTTCCCACTGTTGCCTTCACTGTTTGTTACGTTTGGCAGGAGGCCCTGGCGGTACTTTATTTTAGCTAAGATTTTTTCCACCTTGTTCATGAAACCTCAGAAGCATAGCACAGGATTGATGACTTTTCTGTCTCAGGCATTTAATGAATTTTCCCTTACCCCCATATTAAATTTTTGTGACTTGGTCTGTCCTCTAATTACCAGCATATTGAACAGATTTTTTTCTTATTTGTATTGAACCTTTCTGGGTTTTGGTGGTTTTTAGGTTGTTTTTTTGTTTGTTTGTTTGTTTTGTTTTGTTTTGCTTGTTTGTTTTTTTTTTTTAAGTAGTAATATTTATAGCTACTAATGATAGCTGGGTATTTATAAAATATGTAGTTATTCATGGGAGAAAGTTCTCTTTTTCCAGTTTTGTGTGCTTTTATCCTCCCTAATGATTGCAAAATGTTGCCAGAAGCCCTGTAGGTGTACAGCTCTGCATTCCAATTTCTTGCCAGAGTATAATCTAGTAGATAATGATAACCACCTTGCATGATGAAAGTCAGTTGTCTGTATGATAAGCCAGTCAGGGTGTCTGTGTGCTACATCTTCGGAGGCTGTTAGTTCCAAAATAGAAATAACTTGTGAGATGGGGTCCATCTGTTTTAATTTTGGTCATCAGTTTCAGTCCCCTGTATTCTTAAGCATAGCCAGATTCCATGCAGTGACTCGTGTGCTGGGACAGGGACTATTGAGCAATTCATTTGTGCTGATTTAGAAGAGCTAGTATGGTGAAAAGCCAGGAATTAAGTCTCATTCATCTCGTAAACACTAATCCATGTGAAGTCCCCTTCCTCATGTCATTGTCATTTCTTATGTCTGGATCTGCTGCTTCTACACGAGAGGTTCTTCTAGGTCAGTGATCAGACATCTTGCTTTTTATTTTCCATCCTCTTGTTTCTTTTTTGTGTGGATTGTGTGTGTGTGTCTGTGTCTGG
>VYZQ01009008.1:1461-14121 GCA_013400655.1 Mystacornis crossleyi
ATTGAGTTTAAAGCCTATCTTTGTTACCGGTAACTGTACAGAGTACACATTTCATGTACTGCCTTTAAATCTTTGAACTTCGCCTAAAGCTATATGTACTAAACTTCTTTTCTAACAATGACTTAATGGCTTAACTTTTTTAATTGGCCAAATCACCACTATATTTTTCTACACAAAAAAGGGAAGTGATAGTCTGCATGTAATATACATAATTCGTATACATATAGTCTGAAAGAAAATATGTGCAAAAATATAAAACTTTTTTCTTAATAAAAGTCTATTTGGTAGTTTTTATTTTCCACATCCAAATGAAAACAACTCCTGGCTATTAATATTCCTCTGTTTCCCACTTTTAGTGACAAATGCCATTATTTCTTTGATACAAGTAAAAACAACCACCACAATTATAGCCACATCTCCAAGAGTAGTTTCAGTCAGAAGGAATATATTTATGCAATTAACTCACTGGCATTTAGACAAAAAAAAAAAAATCCACAAACAGCAACACTATAGTTTGTTTGTTTATGAGTTTTTCCACACTGTACTTCTCAGAAATTCAAACGTCATCTTGAAGAGTACTGACAATAACAGAGAATTTCTTTCCTTTCTGATCTATACTATTTAGTAGTGGTAGTACAGCTGTACCTTGGGATCTCTATCAGCTCCTAGCCTATTCTAACCACATAGTCCCTTGCACAATGAATATACGATCTAGAATTATGATGACAGGCTGGAATATCAGAAAAACCACATGGAACAGTTTGGTATTGTTTGTCCAGACACCTTTAGAATGTAGTACTTTGGGAGCACACTAAGGGAGTTTATGGGGGGGGGAAAACCCCACTGATTATCAGTTAATAGAACTATCACTGTGAATAATTTTCCACTTTTTTTTTCTTACTGCTTATACTCAATAAGCAGTAAGTAATAAGCAACTTCTACTTTTTTAAGTTAGTATAAATGCACTGAGTTAACACAGTGGGTTAAATTAAATTTTGTTTAAAATCCTCTTACAACCAAACTCAGGAAAAAAATTAAAAAACATAAATAATTTGAGTAGTGCTTGATTTTGCTGATAAGCAAAACTGAGAAACAAGTCAGAAAATTTTTTCAAAGATGGAATCAAACCTCATCTTGCAGATCATGAACAGCAACATTTTATCACTGAAATGTCAGCATTTGTTTATTATGAGTTACATTTCCCCCAAAGACAGCCAAATATGAACACACACTTAAGGAAACAAAAGAAAGCTATCACGAATTCCTAATTTAAAGCTATTACAGTTCAGAAATACAGACACTGCAGCTCTAAAATTTTAATTCTCATGATGCTTGCTGCTAAGCAACCAAGTTTTCTTCCTAAACCCCTCTTTCAGCACAGTCACGAGCAACTGCTAGAACTGATAAAGTGATTCAGAAAAAAGAGTCAGACAAAATCATGTATATTTTGTTCATAAGGGGCCAAACTGAAAGCATCTCTTCAACTTTGATGGTATTAAAACAGAAAGAAAATATCTGCACAGTAATAAAGTACTGTAGTTTAAATTAAACCACTTGCAAATTATTCAATGATTACCATTCAAATAACAATGACTATTAAAGAGCTGGTGCTAGGAATACTCAATTCAAAGCCTGTTCATTTCAGCAGGACCAACAGAAACGAAGGTAAAAGAATAGATTTAACAGCTTCCTTTGGTCCCTTATGGCACTACCTTTCCATCATCTCAGTGTGCTCTGAGCCATGCCCTTCAAAGGTACAATAATATGATACACACATCTACTTCAAAGAAAAACCTTTAAATGAAACATTTTATTAACTCCTTTCACCAACTCTGAAGCATTTTTACTTTTTTTCCGTCACTGCAGATACTAAAATGCAAAACAAAACAAAACAAAGAAATGCAACTCATATATTTTCTCAAATATCTCTCTTACCTGGATAAGAAATACTTAATAATGATTCTATAGTATTTATTTTAAGGAGGGATAGGTTTGTTTATTTTCCCTTGTGTATTTTTAAAATACATGTAGCTAATCAGTGATTTTTTTAAAATAACTCCCCCCCCCAAAAAATCTAACTGAAAAATGACATGTGAAATGGTAACATCTAGGGGAATTCCACATGCACACCATCTCCTTTTGTATTTCTTAAACTGTCTTTATAAACCAAATTAAACCAAGGAAACAACTTGACAATAATTTTTTTAAAGGGCCTGTTCTTTATTAAGAAAATTAAGTTATTCCCTCCATGGCTTCAGCATGAATTTTAATGTCTTAGTGAAATGAAGAGTACAGAGAGACACCAACTTATCACTAGCATGCTCCTATGTGTAGAAGGGACAAGTATCTTTCTGGAAGAAGGTTGCTCTAAACAACAGCCAAGCCTTTGACTACTAGTTGTTTCTACATGATCAGAAGCTGACCAAAGTACACAAAGACATCAATCCAAACTCATTTTCATGTAGCTAGTTCTGACAGTAGCTAGTTCTGACAGTAAGAGCAATACAGACCACAACAGCAACTGGGTGAATTGTTCTACAACACATGAACGAATGAAACTCAATCTATCACCTTCACAACTAAAAAATGGATTGGACTGGTATACTATATATCTACAGCTATGCCTCATGATTAGAATGTACACAGCGCATAAGCCTCTTAACAGAAAAGCTGACAACTTCCTTGTCACACACATACCAACTATTGTCTAAAGAGTCTAAACCCACGGAAACAATATAAGTAGAGACAAAGAGAAAGAGAAGTATTTTTAAAAATTATTTTAAATAGAGTTCAGGGGCACTACTATCAACAGGACCTCCAGCATTGTACTGTGCTACAGCACAGACCAGTGGTTACTCTAAAGAACTCTAAAGCACTTCCCGAGTATGTTTTTCTGAGCTTTAAGAACTTCCTCAACACATGGCTAATTGACATTTTAAAGACATTATTATTTGAGCTTGTAGTGCACACACACACACAAAACCCCAGCAAACCAATCAGCACCAAAACGCATTGCACATCTTCAGAAATGTGACAGAACAGTATTTGTTAGGCAGTAGTTGTTGTCAGAGGACATATGTGAGAAGCAGCTCAAGATGCATAGATGGCCCTGGATTTTGGAGTAGCCCTCGATTTTGAAAATCACTACATTTCTACAGTGCTTATGAAGAAAGTAACACAGTTCAACACAGTGTTTTCATGGCATTGAAAAAACAACCGTCTTGCTGTATTCTCATCTGAGGAGCAGCACGGATATTACACATTGCTGCCTGTTGCTTTGAGTATTTTCTGAGGTAGTGAACTATTTTATCTACTGAGAAAGTGCTCAAATCTGACAAAGTATATGAGTCACAAATAAAACCGGTAGCTTTTCCTCATTTTAATTATACACTTAGGTGGTACGCATCTGCGGGGACAGATTCACAACTGAAGAAAAGCAGAGAAATATTCTAAAATTAACATTTGGGTATTTCAGAATGGATTTAAAAATTGGAAGAGTTGTGCTGCATGACATTATAGGCAATTATCTCTTGTCCTTAATAAAAAGGCAAAGAGCTGGAGATTAATAGCATTTTGCCTGTGTGTATGTACACTTTGAACTACTAGATTTTCATACTTATCATTATTTTAAGCAGAGGTAACAGGAATACATTACAGCTTACATATGCATATCATAATAACAAGTATGTTGCAGTTCAACAGGAATTAACCACTGTCACCAATTTATTTTTTGAACCTTAGAATGAATTATTTTCACTGTGTAACAAAGGTGGTAGCTTATCATATTTAATTTTCATTTACTGTGTCAAATGTTCCATGACTGTAGGAAAATAGGACATACAGGCTTTTTAGAAAATTTTCCTATTTAAGTTGGCCATTTGGAAATTAAAGTTACTCCAAAATTTGATGCTTTTAGAAAACTACAATATTCACAATTTGTAGTCAGTTTAAAACTGTATTCTATACAGTTTTATTAACTGTCTTAAGAGCTTTCATATTTAGCAAACAACACTCATATAAGCATCAAATCAGTGACAGATGTACAGCATATATATTACAATATAGTTTCCTTAAAAGTCCAAAATACATATAAGTGAAGGAAAATAAGTATATCAGGCTTTGAAAGCAGCTGCTTTTTGATGCAAATATTTGGCATTAACAGTGCTTACTGAGCAGTTTTGCTTGCTGAGCAGTGAGGAGTACTATTTAAAAGGAATACTCTAATTTTAAGACGCTTAAAATGAACACATGTTCAAATAGTTCTTGTACTTTTTAATTTAATAAATTAGATATGGTCTAAAGTAAGATCTGAGGACAGATCTGCAGCTCATTTATACATTTAGAGACATGTATAACAGTATTCACAAAATACGCACTAAGTCAAGTAGCATTTTTAACAGAAGTGGTAAAACGGCAGATAAAACTTTTCAGTCCCTTGATAATCAGAGCCATATAAATGACAGCATTTTGATTCAGTTTAATGGATTTTTTTTTCTTATCTTACTATGCAGTGTCAGTCTCAACACATTCCTGGGAAGTCTCAACACTGTCATTTTGATGAACAGAGAAACCTTAAATTTACACAAATCAAAGGCCTGATATTGTATAGTCTTTTACTAAGTGAAACTCAGTACAATATCAAGAAAAATACTTTACTTTTTTTACTCATTTTAACTTCTCTGAAATAAAACACTAATATACCTTCAATCTAAAGTAAAGTACTAGCAGTTTACACCAGCAGCGAACACCTTGTCCTTAAAATTAATATTGAAACAACAATTGAAAAATAGCCTGCTAGTTATGGTTAGTAATAAATTTTATTTAGAACCTTCCTCTTTTCTGAGTCAATTCAGATAAAGTATTTTAAAAGAAAAAAAAAATTGCCATTTCTGCTTCTCCATCTGTCTCTCTCCCTCCCTTAACCATCCTTGGAAAAGAACAATAAGGAATGAGACTTAGAACTCTTCTATTACAGAGGCAAAGGACAAAGGAAGATTTTCAGTGTTGACTCACCAGTTAAGATAAATGTAATTGTTACCACCACCCAGCCCTGATGGGGATGTTCTTTCTTGACAGATACTGATGGAACACTTGCAATAGCAGGGAAAGTTCAGCTGCGCAGAGAGGGCTGAATTTAAGGAATTCATACACCAGAATATACAGAACTAGAAATTACTTTAGAAATACCACTAGGCTTTACCTTTCATCTTATTGGGCCTACATGTGTCTTGTCTACACTAAACAGTAACAGAAAAAATCCATCATATGCACACACAAATAAATACAGATAAATAGATATGCCCATATATATATATATATACACACACACACAAGTTCTGATTCTGTCAGTGTATCACTTGATACATTTCACAGATCAGTTCAGAAAAGTGAAACAAAAAAAGCTCTTCTTTCCCAAATGCTGCCAACACTTAGAAGTTTGGTTGTTCTCATTCCTCACCAAGCTCTAGCCCACTGTTCCTGAGATCCCTTTACCACAGTTGGCTCAGTTTAAGAAAGTTATGAATGCTGTTTGAGAACTATGGAAATGCAGGGCACTGCCAATGATGTAAAGTAAGCCACTGAGTTAGCAGATCGAGTAATTTTCAAACATCATGAGAACATCAAGTGGGTATGAAAAACTAGATTCATGAAATCATGCCATAGACTCTTCACTGAAACACCTAATTAACTAGAAGCCTGCTTGTTCATGACTCCCTAGAGTATGAAGAAGCTGATGGGCTCATCATGACAGCTGGAAAGGAGATTAGGTGAGAATTTTTTGAGGGAAGAATTAGTTTGTTTCTTAAACATAGATCAAATTTACAGTGCACCTCAAAAAAATAATTGCACCTGTGTAAAGGGGAACAACATCCTGCAACACAAAGGCAAGAAAGAACCATCATGGTAGACAAAAACATATAAGCATTGTCATGCAAGAAAATAATTGCGCAACTACCATCCTAAGGACCTAAGTTTGTCACTTTTCTTTTCAGCGCGGCTGAATGCAAGTTATTGGTGTTTGGCTGGATTACTGAACAGGACATCAGAGAGTGTCAGTATCCTTCAGCAAAGACAAGACATTCAGTTGAATTAAATTCAAGAGCCATTCCTTACTTCCCAGACTGCAAAAAGGCACAATTCTGCCTTTTAATGGTCTTTTTATTTCAGGAAAATTAGATTAAATACTATATTTCTAGTGATCGTGACTTGAAGAACATCCCATATTCACAACTGAGTTGCCACAGGTTTCAAATTTAGATTTTTTTTTTTTTTTTGGTTGACCTTGATGAAAACTTCCTCATTCAGTTTAGAGGAAATTGTACTGAGTTACTGTGTTACTATGCTCAACCTCCCAATAACAAGCAAGAAACTAAATAGAAAAGCAGAGTACTTTGCTGCATCGGAAATAAGACTTCAAAGAAGGTGCTCAGAACTTAATTTTTCTAACTCTGTTCAAACTGTAGATTTGTACATCACAAGTACTAGGTACTTGCCCTGCAGGATTGACAAGAGTATGAATATCTGTGGCACTTTTCTGTGGTTAACCTTTTATAAAGGATTCAGAAATTAACCTAGAGACCATTTTAGAAAATGCTAGGAACAGAAAAATATGAACCTACCAACAGACACCAGGGAAATAAGAAAATATATGCTATATATATAGCATTTTGATTAGCTGTAAGTTGGAGAAATCATAGCTATTTCTAAAAACCCCAAATAAAACCTATGAAATACTAGGATCACAGTAGATTTGGAACATTAAATAAAAGAATGTTTTCTTTGCTCTGCAAACATGCGATTAATCCCTTGGCCCAGATCTACAGCTTTTACCAAATGTAAACTTGGCAAGAAGTCATTCTGCTTTGATGATGACTACAGGATTTAACTCAAACCATATGACAGAAACAATACCATAGAATAGAAAACTTGCTAGGAAAGTATCCATTTTCACTCCCCTCTTAGCATATTGTGGAGCTTTGTTAAGACTGAGAAATTGTTCTAAAAAAACTTCAGTAACACCTCAATGTTTGAGGTACTTCAAATTTACTTCAGCAAATATTTTAAGTGATCACTGATATATTTATTGGACTATACATAAAAGTAAGCCGTGTCTAGCATGTCACATAGAGAACTTGAAATCACTTGTGAAGGAGTCAACAAGGGAAGTTTAGGTTGGATATGAGGAAAAGGTTCTTCCCCTGAGAGTGATCAGGCACTGGAACAGACTTTCCAGTGCAGTGGTCATGGGACCAAGCCTCAGAGCTCAAGGAGCCTTAGGACAACACTCTCAGCCACATGGTAGGATTCTTGGGGTGAAGGGCCAAGAGCTGGACTTTGATGATCCTTGCAGATCCCTTCCAACTCAAGATATTCTATCATTCTATGAACTACAAACCAAGTGTGAACTGAAGAGAAATGCAGAAGTGGTATAAAATTTAAGCACCTTACCTCAAACTTCACTAATTTTGTCACACTCCTAAGTACAAATTCAAAGGGACAGGATGGACATAGTCGGAAATATAAATAGAAGAGGCAGCATTTTAGCTCTTTCTTAAGACACATGATTGCTGTTTGGAGTTAACCCAACCTAGAAAGAACAGGTAGTGCTGAGCACAAGACAAATATAAAGTCTGAAGATAAGGAAATGGAGTATTGCATTAGGTATTTAATCATATTTCCTAAGACAGAAAAAAAGGGAAATAATTATACAGCAAAAACACATTTAAAAACAGGTGTTCTAACAATAATATATCGTACCCTTTTCCCACCAATCTTCCCTTTCTAATAATCTTAAGGAGCTATAGCTATTGCTACTCAAAAGGTCTGTTGTCCCTATTAAGGCAACATTTACACTTCAGTTGACATTACATAAACTAAGAGCAGACATGTAACTCCTTAAACTTTATTTGTGGGCAGTTCCTTATAAACTGACATCATTTATTTGGATCTGTGACCAAAGGAATACACTAGTTCTCCTAATTCACATTCTGATAAGAGGCCATTTGGTACTACCTACTCTGCAGATATAAATGACTCATTAATGCTCTGCAAAGACAAAAAAAAGAGTTGTGATTGCAGCTAAGTCAAAGACACATCAAGGATGTGATGCATCTTATCATCTTAACTTACACTAATTCAATTTGTAATTGAATATTTAGAACACTACTTTGACAGACCAAACCAAATATTCCTTTAACCAAAATTCTCATCCAGAAGCAATCTTTGAGAAACCTGAAAAACAAAGGGTAGTCTGTTTCTAAAGACCTCAGTATACTGGATGGACCCTTACATGCTATGCCATCCAACAAGAAGCAGGATGTACTCACCTGTTAGGACAGAAGCTTTCTGATGAACTGAAACAGCCACTTTAGAAACTAATAAAAAAATGCCTGAAGCAGAGAAGGACACCTCACTCAGTAAGCACCAAACCATAACATTAGGGAAAGCTGCAAGAGGAGCTTGAATGCATCTTGTGACTTTGTATTTTCACTCCAGTTACTTTGCTTTTACAAAAACAAAGTCAGTCCATGGCTAATTAAGTCTGCCTTAAGCATGGCACTGGACTAAGTGATCTCCTGAAGGAGGTCCAATGCAAACTAATTCTTTTATGCTAAGATTCCTTTATTCATATAATGGCAACACTGCTCATTTCCAAGGTGAAGAAGCTGGAAAGTCATCATCAAGAAGAAAAGAGAAAAAGCCTACCACTTTGCTTTCGAAAATGAAAACGGCAAATCCTGATGCTCCAGCAACTTCCTCACCTCCTTTCTAAAGGGAGATCTTCCTATGGACAAGACCTGAGGGAGGAAGGTTTTTTGGTGTGATGGATTATTTTGTTTTAGGGGATGGGTTTTTGTTTGTTTTTTAAATCAGGACAACCTAGAAATCAGAAAAGGGAGAGATGGCAAAGAGACGAAAACTAGTATTTGGTCTTAAAAGAAGAAGCATAGCATCAGAGGGGGCAATAGCACATGGTTTTAGCATGAAATTGTCAGACTTAGTTCTGACTTTATGTGATTTGCCTGAGGTGTCTGCGGGCTCATTAAAGGAGTGCATACTTCTTGTGGATGTCCTCACTAAATATAAGAGTCTAAACCTTTGGCTTTAACCTAAGGTTGATACTCTGCCCCTGTTATAGCATTCAATCAAAAAAAAGTTGACTCAGCTATTGAGAACAGACATTAATCTTGAAGAGGGATCTCTCTCCAGATGGAATGAATGCAGAAAGGGGCTCTTAAATTCCGATTATGTAACAAACAAGCAACTTGGCCTATGCTGGGATTTGTAAAACACTTTATTTGTACTGTACAATGACATCCTAATGAAATTCTAGAAGAGGCCTACAACAAATGATGTAAAGCCTAGGTTTTATTTTGACATGGTAAATCAATCTGCTTTCTACCAAGCCATGACAAAAATAGCCCACGTAAGAAAATTAAATACAACAGCTACCTTTACAACTCAAAGATACTTAGCTGAAGTGCTTAACTAGATATAGAACATAATATGTTTTAAACAAAAATCAAAGGCTGAGGTTTCAGCAGTATAGTATTAAATGTTTATTTTGTTAAACAAAGACTAAAAAACAGCGCTGGGCACTTAGCATATTGCTAAGGCACCCTTCAGTCATTCTGTTGAGGACTTAAGTACTTTTTCAAACTATTACATATTCATTAAGCTCAGAAGGTGATTTACACTTCAGTTAATTACTCTTCTTTCCCCTTTCTTGATCTCTGCCCCCTCCCGCCGCCATTCTGGCACCTTTTAGAGACCTCTGTATTTTCTCAGAGTCGAGAGAAAGAGTCCTCCTCAGACACGTTATGAGGAGAGGTGTGAATCTTGCAAGATAACACACTTCCTGGGATGCTTGTGGCTTATCTTTATCTCTTCAACATGCCTTACACTCAACTCTGTGGTTTATCAACTTCATTACTACGTTTTCTATATTACAACTACTTCGAGAACACAATATACGTTTAACTTTATTCCTATTTAACTACATTTTACTTTAACACTATTTCACATAATACATATTCACTAGTGAATATTGAATCCATATTTGCGAGAGCCAACATTTCTCATTCACTCATTTATCACAATATATATTTGAATCAAAATTGCCAGCTAATGAAGAGTTTTGCTTATTATGTCCAGTCTCATGAATAAATTGGTCACCTCAGAAGAATGAAATGGCATCTCAGGAGATATAATACTGCTTAGCTCTGCACTTCCAAATATGATTTCTAAATCTGAAATATATCTAACACAATACCACGTATCATGGCACCAGATGGCCTAGATCTGTAAAGGTGGTCATGGTATTCTCATTTCCAGATGAATTATCCGAATGAATGAATATATCTTATAATGAATATAGCCTATGAGTCTATCTTATAAAATATAGCTTATCAACAAAAAGGGACAGTTCAAAGGAACCTAAAACCACCCCACATTAACAGATGGTGAAGCATTTTAAAAATACCAGTATTATTGCTCAAACAAGCTTTTAATTTATAATGTCTAGAAAAAATAGCCTTTTACAATAATTTTTTTTAACGTTTATATATTTAAAAGTATCTATTTGTCCAGCCATGAAAGAAGATTCCGTGATGCAAATGAGGACAGCATCTCAGGGATAGGTAGCATTACAGCCATTTGGGTTCTTTAACTTTTTTTTCACATCATGAGATGGACAAATCAATATATCAAACTAATTTTCAATGTGGCAACACCTGGGAACTTCTTTCAAGTTTATAAATTGCTTTTCTTCACCTTTCCAAGCCCTACTTTCATAACTGAACTTAGATACTGCCTTCCTTATTCCCAGAAGCCCTAGGGCTTCTGCTCTTGATTCAAACAGAAAAAAATTGCAAGTGATAGAAGCAATTTGTTTTACTTCTATTATTCACAGATTTATAGTAGAATTGTAAGTGTTCAACAAAATGACATCTCAATTGCAAACTGTAAAGTGGCTAGGAAAGTCAAAACCAGCAGATGTCTAAAATGGAATAATTTGCATTGGAAAGGTCTTCCAGAAAGATCAAAGAACAGAAAGCCAGAACTTACCTAATTCAGAGCTGCTGACAGTATGAATTTACTTTCTTACTAGTTCATCAGCCTATAAAATGTCATTGGTATCCATTCATCCATCTTAACACTTTTTCTTGTTATTCTTTTCAAACAGTGAATTTGGGTTTGGTTTAGATTTAGCAGTTAGATTTTCTTCTTTTAAAATACTTGTTATTGAGATCATTCAAATGAAATTGACTTAGGAAGCTTTATTGATTGCTTCTATTAAAACTTGCTAAACATTAGATTATTTTAGAAGGCAAACAGACCCAGAAAATGTCAGCAGTGACAGGATTGATATATGGAAAACATGACATTGAAGAAGAAAAGACATATTCCAAAGACGGCTAAATTATTCTATATTTGAAGATGACCTTGAAATTTCCACTAACCCATTTTTCCATTAAGAAGTAAAAATAATTTTATCAGTGGCACTAGCCAAACTTGTGAAATATACCTTCCAGTCCTACATACCATAGTTCAGTTGTAACATCTGGCAAGCATAAGATATATCTCATCAACAAAGGATACCTCCTACACAAAAAAAACCCTATTTGACAGGCTCTTCCATTTCAATAAATAAACATACCAAGCATAAGAAATCAGATGGACCTGGAATGCTGCATTTTCCCGAGCACTCAGAACTACTGAGATGCATAATGGAAGTTCATAAATGACCAGCATTTTAATATGCCTCCTATTCTTACTTCCCATTTATGGCAACATACGCAAATCACTGCAACACATTGCAAAATTAAAAAAAAAAAAAAAGTAAAACAATATCAGATGTATCTCAGTAAACCCAAATTAATTTAGATTCACATCTATCAGAAGACACAATCTAGCTTTTGCTTCAATTTTACTGTTTCGCTAGCTTGTGAAGTGTACGTCTCTTGTGAAATATAATTTCCAAATGATTTAATCACAATTAGAAAAGCAGACAGCTATGAAAAATAACATTTTCAAATGAACTGATTAAAAATGTATCCGAAACCTCAAGCATACTGCATGAGTGAGCAGTTCCTTATTCACAGTTGCATTATAAAGCAAAATGGAAGGAGGCAAGTTGCAATCATCAGGTATCCTCTACAAAAGTAATTTCCTTATTTCACCACCTTTCTTAATTAATGCAAGTTTCTCGAATTGCTCTTTTGCTCAGACACTGAACACCTTCTTAAACAGCGTGCTAACGCAGCCTTTGCAATCTCTCCTTGTCGCTTTAAATTACTGTATGACACCAGGAGAATTTCCCGTCTCCGTACCCAACTGCCCAGGCCGTTTCACCTGCCCTGCCACAACAGCCCGCGGGGTCTGAGCAAGCTCCCGCAGGCTATGCGAGGACGCTGGCAATGGGTCCCCGCGAAGGCCTCGTGTCCCTTCGCCGAGCATGCGGCTACTGCGGGGCAGGCGGCAGCAACCAAGGACAGCCGCCACGCAGCGGCGACGGACGCGCCAGACCGGGCACCGCCGCTCCCGGTGCGCGAAGGGCGGCAGGGACACCCCGTGCCAGCGGCGCTCCCCGCGCCGTCCCCCGTAGCGGAGCGCAGTCGGGCGGCGGCACAAGGCCGCGGCTGCCGCCCGGCCCGGACC
>VYZQ01009008.1:14206-30577 GCA_013400655.1 Mystacornis crossleyi
GCCGCAGGCGCGCAGCTCCGCGCGGCGCCCCGCGTGCTCCCGAGGGCAGCGCACGCGCAGCCTGCACGCGGCGGCGCGCGCCGGCCTTCCCTCACCCTCCCGACGCCAGAGGGCGCTGCAGGCGGGGACGGGCACAGGCACGGGCACGGGAACAGGGCACGGGAACAGGGCACGGGAACGGGGCGCGGGCAGCACCGGCTGACCGCTGGGGAGGACCGAATCGTGGGAGCGAGCCACGAGGTGGCTGTATTGTCGGGATCCGGAAGAGAATGGGAGAAGGGAGACAATTTCCCTTGGCGTTGTCTCTCCTAGGAATATCCGATCCCCTTGCTGAAACAGGAGCAGGAGGCTTGGGGAGGGCAGATGGGTGCCAGGCGGTTTATAAAATTACCGTGTTTTCCCGGTGTTGCAGGTCACAGGGTTGGAGGATGAAATAAAGGACATGACCGAATGCAGGTATATTTAGGCATACCTTTGGGATGGGCCAAGATTACCATATACAGGTACTTAAGCCTTTAGCTAGGTAGGGTGCTCTGGCACAGGATTAACAAAAATTTGCAAATACTTTAGGCTTTGCTTAAAACATTGATATTTAAAGACTAGGTGCTTTGAAGATCTCAGGGCTAGCATGTAGTTGCTTCCTGTCAGTTTCAGTGTTGCTGATGACTACCTTCAGCTTCCCAAAGCATTCTGAAACCAATACCAGCTTTCCCTGAAAATATTAAAATACCAGTGCAATTGGAGTGACCCACTCAAAGGAGAAAATCTGGCAAATGTGAAGAATATATTTTGAAAGCTCAAAATCCCAGTGGGATACAGAAAGAATATATTCCCATTTAAGAATCTCAGTAATTTAATGCAAATTTCATGACTTGGGATGCACCACTTTGCCTCATCCATTTTCTGATATTTAGGTTTTACAACGTTGGTACACATTCTGCTTATGGTTATACCTAATCCAGCAATGTATTAACCCAAGTTCAGTTCTGTTGTGTGTTTTACAGGGGGCTCTTCTCCACTAGTCTTTAATCTCTAATATTTCTTTAAAAACTATGTATTTCATAAAGCATGTTGCACTTTAAAAAAAATTCAGTTAGAATATTACTATTTAATAGTTCAGTTTTAACGGTCCTACATTGCATCACTACATCCAAACTTGCAGAATTAATTGCTGTAGCTGGGATTATTATCCAGGGAAAAATAAAACAAACATTCTTCCTGTTGGAATTGTTCTGTACTAGATTTGTTGTCATAATGCTGATGTGTGTGGACTGATGTTAGACTGTTAAATGGAAGAAGCTGGGGGTTTTTGCACAAAAATTCAATCCTATGCTCAAGGAAGTAGGGGAGTATTTTATTGGTTTCATTCTGCGTAATACTGCAACTTGTTCTGAAATCTATCTGCCTGTTAGTTTTTGGTTTAAAAAGGATCAAATAGAAACAAGGTTGAATTTTTCAGGATCAGCTGAAATATTTTTTCAGTGTCAGTTTAGTACTTAAGTTCTTTATGTGAATAACGAGGTCCGATCCTCTGTTGGAAATTTTAAAAAGTTTAATAAAGGACAATTAGGAGACAGGAAAGCAAAAGTTACATACGGCCGGGTGCTTGGCACGCTGCCAGAGGCACACCTTAACTCAGAAAACATTTCTTTAAATGTACCAGCATGTTGCATATTCATAGACCCTCATGCATGATTCAAACACTCCTTCTTTGGTACTTTCTTTCGATGTCAAATCCCCTCCATTCCCTTTTGCAGATTAAATTAACATTTTACTACTTTTTGGGGTCCCATTCTGCAGATTAAATCTTCTGGTGGCTCCATGCTGCAGATTAAATCTCTTTGTGACTCGTTTCGTCGCCTCTGGGGTTTGTCACCATTATCTTCGTCCAGATAGGAGAATTCAAGAATGTGGGGAATTATCTTTATCGTTCTTTAACTTACATGAGTAAAAGAAGCATTCTACATATCATGCTATAGTCTAGGAAACATATATCACACTACTATTTTTCAGTTTTGTTAATAGCATAAATAAAAGAAGCTATATTTAACGTTACACATACAGCATTCATTTTAATACTTGCGAAAAGCCAATAATATAATATGCATTTATAACATTTAGCTTTCTTTGAAAAATCTAATCCGCATGCTGGGAAAAACTGATTGTTATTTGGATCCCACATATGAACGTTTGTAAATAGCATCAGAATAGATAATACATATCAGTGTGCTGATTTCAGATCATATAAAGAACTGTCAGACCCACTTTGTCTAGGAGAAAAATTGAAACACAGACATTAATACACTTGACCAAAGCCGTGAAGTTGAGTGCTACCAATTTGTATGTGCTGGGACTCAAGTATCAAACTTTGTGACCACTTTGAAATGTGGAAATGTAATATTTTCTCTTCTTTTTTTAAACATGGAGAGAAAAATAATTGCTAATACTTGCGGGTAGGTTTACTTCCTTAGAACTTCCAACTAATTCGTAACATTTTGCGAAGTTGTTTTCTTAATGTCATTCAAAGCAGAGTAAAGTAATAAGTTGAACCTGCATTTTCATTTTCTGCCTTCAACCTTTTTGCTTAGCCTGTAAAGCCAGAAATTAAAAAATTGGATAAACAGTGCAAAAGTAGGCTGGGATCCTCATCACTCCTGTTCAAGGGCATTTTCCTTCTCTCCGTCTTATCCTCACCCTCCCTGCTCTCACTCCCTCACTGTCTTAGCAACAAGATTCATTGGCTGACTGTAGCTAACTTGTCTTCTACCCCCTCAAACCAATTAGTTCATCTATTTAAATCATGCATCGAAGAAGCCTGCCCCCTTTGAGCACACAGCTCACCTAGGGCTGAATGCTACAGTCTTCAATTTTTAAGGCAGTGAGAGTTTGCAATTGACTCAAATTACATGAGGATCAGACCATTTATGTTCGAATTTCTTTATAAAAGCTGTAGCGTGGTAAAGAGGGTGCTGGTGCTATCAGTTTTCCTTCATCTACTTTTTCTTTATTTGAAGAACACAACATTATAGGAAAAAGTCCTTAAATAATGGAGAAAATTACTAAAACATCTTCTATTCACAACGGCTGCTTATTCATTATCTGTTCTAGAAAATTGCAGAAATTGGATTTGGTGAGCAATCAGAGCATTGAATAGAAAACTCAGAGCATCCAGGAGAAAACAGCATTGTAGTAGTAATGACTACAGCATGCCTTTTTGTCAAAGATTTTAATCAAAATCATGAAGCCATCATGAAGCCTGAGTTTTTTAGGGCATATTTTAACGAAATGCTAAACACTGCACAGATCTCATAAGGAAGCCTTCTGCTCTTTTTGCACTCCTAACCACCTTTGACATAATAAGATGTGACAAATTGATTTAAAATGTAGTTGCAGGAAGAAGGGCAGGCAAGCTTTGCTTTGCCTTGTGGGTGTTGTAGTCTTTTTGCAGCCTCTCTGCCTGGGCTGCAATAGGAACCTGGACTCTAAGTCCCATAGCTCCCGCTAGAGACTACCGCACAGGCTCAGAGCCCATATGCGAGGAGGGGGTGACTACATTGTGTCTATTGTATGTTTTTTTTTTTGTTTTGTTTAGTTTTGTTTTGTTTTTCCCCTGGCATTTTGCACGTTTCACGGGAGGTATAAATCGGGAGTAAAAAGCATGGCAGATGAGCAAGAAATAATGTGCAAACTCGAGAGCATCAAGGAGATCAGGTATGTTTGCTTTGTGCCCCATCGGTTACATGAAGCAGCTTTTTCCTCGGGGGAGCGGAGGAGTTGCATCGATCTGAAAGTAGCTGTTGTGGTACTGAGGGAAAGAAAACTACCGTTGGGTTTACGATGAGAGCAGAAAATACATTTTTCTATAGCAGGGAGTATCTGCTGCTGCGAATCGCCGCTGGAATGCATAGTGAAGGGCGGTAATGGTCGTGCATTTCCAGAGCACTAGCCCTGAGTGATAACACGAGAAGGCGGAGTGCGCGGGTGGGAAGGACTGAGCAGCCCCAGCGCAGCTGAGGGGAGTGGTGTCGGGCCGCGGGTGTCGTAGGGTTTTGTTTGTTTGTTTGTTTTTAAGTCCTTTGAATTAGTATTTCATATTCATGAGGCTTTGTGTCTTGAATCTGTTATTTTGCCCCACTGACTCGCGGGCAGAAGCCTTGTCCGGCTGAGAAAAAAGTGGGATGGCAAGGAAAGCAATCTGACACCCAAAGCCGAGGGCGGACGTGCCCTCGGGCAGGACAGGGCTGGGCAGCGCTGCAAGCACCGGTAGAGCCCCACCGGGGTGCAGGACAGCCATCCATCCATCCGTCCATCCGTCCATCCGTCCATCCATCCATCCCCTGCGGAGGGTGGTGTTAGGGCCCACTGGGAAGCGGCGTTAGGGCCAGCCGGGGAGAGGTGGATACGTGCGGGTGACGAGAGGGGAGCAGCTGAGCCTTAGCAGCTTTTCTGCCCTGCTCTCCCTTTCGGCCGAAGACGGGGAAGCGACCGAGAGCACCCCACGGAGATCTCCCTATCTGCTGCTTCTGGCCGCCACCCGGGGCGCCTGGGGATGGGGACACACCGGACCGAGGCTTTTTCTGCCGTTCGCTCCTGCCGCAAGGCCGGAGCTGCCTCGGGCTGCGGTTCATGCAATGCAAAACACCAGGAATTTGTATACAGCGTCTTTCGTAGGGTGAGTTGCAGGATGCTTTGGAAGAGGGGGCTCATAAAAAGCCAGGCAGGGTATGGCACATGCCTGCATCGGCGATATTTTTCATAACTGTAGGTAGAACATTTCCACTCCTTGGCTTAGGGCACCGATTTTCAGAATTGGGCCTGAGCTGTCTACTTAGTAGGAAGTGGTGCATCCAAAAGCCAAAATACGTTAGAGAGGACAGTGATTTTGAATGGAGCTGGGAGGTGGAAGGCATGCTAACTGGGTAATCCCAGAGCAATGAGAAGTGTTTTGGAACATGACAGCCAGAGACCAGCTATCAGAGAGAGAGGAGAGAGGGCTGGCAATGAAAGCGTTACCATCAGCAGTGCGTGCAGGTGACCACAGGGATTTCTGGCTGGTTACAGCATCTCTAAGAAGCACACTTTATCCATGGAAGAAGTGAATTAGGCAGCAGAGTACTGGCCTCAGCCTTCTTCACACAATGCCACAAAGACGAACAAAGATCAAGCAAAAATATTTGTCTGTCTAGTGTCCCCAAACTATTTGTAGGAAGATATGTGACAGTGTAAGAACAATGATTTTCTACTCAACTGGTAGACAGGCTCTGTTGTAAAATACAGATCTAAGTATGGCCTACTACAGTCTGTGGTCCAATTATTGTAACACTTAATTTTAATTACTTTTTTCAGTGAGAGCAGTATTTGGAAATTTACAGTGCATTCAGTTTTCTGATCACATATTCCAAGGTCATATGTAAACTGCACTTAACAGATTTTTGCTATTATTTTGTGGCATAAGGTAGTGCAAAGGTGATGTTACTAGCTTTAGTGTACAATGAAGTATCAAAAAAGTTGCTTGAATGTATTTTAAATTAAAAAGACAATATCAAGAAGCCAGTCCTACTTGCAACATTGATGTCTATTTTGAGTCACCTTTAACAAAATCTGTTCAATTAAGCCTATTTATTGATTCCCAAATCTTTTTAAAGGAGCTTACATTCTATGAGGAATTTCCTTCAAAATAAACGTGAGAATTTCTTATGTTTACAGATTCACCTTTGATAGATTTAGCAGACTTTATTTTAATCTGCATTCCATGTATTCTACAAACGGGAGGAAAAGAAATCTTCATGGTCAAAATCAACGAACTTGCCCATTTGTGTAGTTGATCTCTATCACATATTAAAGGCAGCTGGGTTTTGAAGGGGTGTGGGAATCTGATTTTGAATCTAGAATCTGATATTTATATCCATATCTGTATCTGTAGATAAATACATATAATTTGTAGTCAAGGGAATACTGCTTTCAGTAAACAATTGTATGCCCACAGTCCAAACATATATGCACGTACTTATTTATGTGCATGAAATACTTCCATAGAAATAACCCAGTCATAAAACTAAGTAAATACCTAAAGACTCAGTGTTCTGACTGAGAGGAGATAAAGGGAATGAGAGTGAATTTACTGATGAGAGATGCAGACACGTCATAAACACAAGAGAGGAAACAGGACTTTTAAAATTTTTCTGTTTTAAATTTCCTTCATTCTTATTATCCCTGCCCAGACCGCCTGCATCTGAATACATGTTGTAGAAGTTATTTATGATACTGTTTTTATCTCTTGCAGCTTTATAAACTCCTGAAGTGAGAGGGAAGAGCCCAGGTCGTATTACTAGCTATGACACTTGGAATACGTAGCCATAATTAATTGTCCAAGTGACTGACTCTGCTTTCTGCCATGCTCTGTTAAAACCTGACAACACTCTATTAATTTCATAATTCAGTACAAGAATTCCCATACCACTGAAAAGCTCAGCAAAAGAGCTGGGATTAGAATTCAGTATTCTCCTTGTACCTCACCTTCTCTCAGATACATTTAGTCTCACTCTTGTCTATTGCTCCTATTGCCTTCTTTCATCTATCTAATCCCATATAAAATGACACTTCACAGAAGTATGTTTCAGTGACTTTAGTGTTGTCTCTCTATCTTTTTAATTATCGCTGGGATTCAGGAATAAGACTTTGCAGATGGAAAAAATAAAGGCACGACTGAAAGCAGAATTTGAAGCCCTGGAGTCTGAGGAGAGGCACCTGAAAGAATATAAACAGGAAATGGACCTGCTTCTGCAAGAGAAGATGGCCCACGTGGAGGAGCTGCGACTGATCCATGCTGACATTAATGTGGTATGCAACAGCCCAGCTGCAGACAGTCTGACTAAGACACAGCTGGATATGAATCATTCCACAAATTGTGGAATTGTGCACAAGTGAACTGTCACTGGTTCAGTAATAAGGACTTTACAACACCATCCTAGGATCCTGCAAAGAGTGCAAAGTACAGTTACCTCAGGATAGTTGTTTTTTCCCTTTGTAGGGCAGGATATTTTATAATGTTGGTATAATAAGCTGTTGCACTGAGAGCATAGATAACCAAGCCTACTGTGGCTATGACAACAATATCACTCCAACTGTCCCGTAGAAAACAGTTCTTCCTGTTAGTCTTTTCTCATTTAGCACCCAGAAAGAGAAACTTTGGCAGGTAGGTGGAACTAAGAGATTTTGAGAGAACACATAGTATTTGTTAAGTTCATAATAAGAGCTGATCTTCATCACTAAGTGGAATCACCAAACATCAAGAAGCACCAGCCTGAAGGGAATTAATACAAATAAGAGAAAAAACAATTTATAAACAGGGAAGATTAGCCAATTAGAGGGGCTAAATAGGGAATATATTTTTAAATACATTTTAATGTCTTGTTAGGGCTCTTATATGAGGTTTTTAACTCTGAATGTATCTCTGTGTTGCACCAGAAGAAAAAAGCTCCAACAACTAAAAAAGTACAAGCTGTGTACTGGATGTGCAGACTGCATTTATTTATGACTTCAAATGTCTGTTCTCCTGTCCAGCTGCATAACCTCAGCCTCTGTTTCATCCTCCCCTCTTTTTCCAGTCAGATTGTCTTTTTCTCTGCTGCTTTTCCCACTTACTGCAATAACAGAAGCAGAAACCTTACCTTAGCTTGTTTGTTAACTTCTACCAGTCACTGTTCAGATATCTTAGAAACACAGAAAATTAGTTTATACTACTTTAGCTCTTTTTTAATGTCTCTTGAGAGTTTTCTGTAGCTCCTCACTTGCCAACTTTATTTGTAGCCTGTCTCTGTTTTTTCTGTTGTTCAGAAGGTCATATAGGTTGAGTGCACCTTTTTAAAATGAAAATGCATCTCATATGTCACTTTCTGTTGCTTCTCCTTTGCCCGTTTTTCATCATCCCAATACCTTAAGTCTTTGCTTTACTATTGCATTGCCTCAAATCTCTTCCAACTTGAGTGAGAAAAATCTCTCCTTTCTGATACAGTCTCTTGCTCAGTCAGAGAGGAACAGTTCTTTAAAAACACGCCCAAACTCCTGTTTCAGATGGAGAACACTATCAAGCAGTCTGAGAATGATCTTAACAAGCTCTTGGAATCTACGCGCCGCCTGCATGAGGAGTACAAGCCCCTAAAGGAGCACGTAGATGCCTTGCGAATGACTCTGGGATTGCAGAGGCTGCCAGACCTATGTGAAGAGGAAGAGAAACTGTCCCTTGAGTAAGTCTCCAAAGCAAACATTATCTGGCTTTATGCTTTCTCTCAATTCTACCGGTCATTTTCTCATTTTACTTTTGTTGGTAGGTGGGAAAAAAAAAAGAACCCAAAAGGAAAGCATGAAAAACAAAAGTTAACCAAAAAGAGATGTGGAGGACATGTATTTGATAACATTCAGTCTGAATTTGTTCCAAGTTAAATTTAAATTACTCCAGGCTGCAAACTCTACATACCACATGCAAACATTCAAGGGTGGTTGGCCTTCTAGGTTTTATGCTATATGTTGCTTTATCTATCCTTTTCTTTTTCCCTGAAAATTACTTGTCTAGCGAGCAATAGTAGGAGGCAATACAAGAGAGGGATACAAACAAAGTATTCTTCAGTTGGTTTGTGCTGCTGCTAGTCAGAATTTTACTTTTTGCTGCCTGCACATGGCAGTGGCATTTAGCCAAGTGTGGATCATGGACTGTGACTGTCAACAAGTAAGTTTCCCTGACATGTGGAATGGATTTGGATAATGAATCACAGTCTCGTTTTTACGTATAACCTAGGCAGGGGAGAGTGACAGAATTAGCTACTGTTCAAAGAACAGTGTCCTTTGGTTAACAGATCAGTTTTAAGTGCAAGGGATGTAATAAGTATATATTTCTCTTAATGCCCTGCACATTTAACATAGTTTTCACAGGCACATAGTTTTCAAGATTTCCTTTGTATTTCTATAGAAATGTTATATTCCAAATACCTTGACACTACAAAGAATGTATTAATCTATTGTGTACAAAAGTTATTAATTTTAACAGAATAAAATAGAAAAACTGACAGAGGTGCATCTGAAGCTGTTATCTATTTTTCTTCTATACATGTTGTCTATTTTTCATCTTACTAGATTTATATCCAGTTGTACATCAATATGCCTTAGAAGCTTATGGTCTGGAATCTGGCTGAAGTGTAAAAATGCAGAAGAAAATACCATATATTCTATTTATGAACTAGTCTATGTGTAGGCAATTTGGCAGTTAGACTGTAGTGTAGGAACAGGACAGGGAAATGTGATCCACTGTATTTTAACACAAAATATCCTTTACAGACTAATTAAATACTCCAGAAGGTGGTTACATTTTTTGTTTGTTATTTTCTTGTCTAGCTACTTTGAAAAGCAGAAAGCAGAATGGCAGACAGAACCACAGGAGCCTCCCATCCCAGAGTCTCTGGCTGCAGCTGCAGCAGCTGCCCAACAGCTGCAAGTGGCTAGGAAGCAAGATACCAGACAGACAGCAACTTTCAGACAGCAGCCACCTCCAATGAAGGTCAGGAGATGGAGTGTGCTGGGTTTTCTCTTTTGTCATTGGAATGCATTATGTTTATAAAGTAATCAGTATTTGCAAAAAGGAAAAATTATGTGTCCTGATTGCGATTTTCCTTGCAGTGGTTCAAAACAATAGCAAGCAGTAGACTGAAAGTAGTAGCACCAGTCATCAAGGGTTAAGAATAAGAATCTTTTAGGACAAGAATCTTTTAGGACTTAAGAGTCACCCTCAGCAGAGGTGTAAGCAATTCCCCTCCTCTTGTATTTCACATGGGAGCAAGGCATGTAAGAAAGAAAAAAAACCTTGCCAAAAGGAAAAGTAGTAGCTCTTAGTTAATGCCACATGGAGTCATATTAAAAGCAATGCACATATTTTATGAGGGAAGTTACCAGTGGTATAAATTACCAGGAAAGGTGATTGTTTCTGCACTTGGGATCTTCAAGAGTAACATGTAGGTTAATGTAACGTAACCACAGGCACTTAAGTGACAGTTTTACGTAGCACCTTCTATAGTGAGGAGAGCTAAGTAGTTACATAGGGGTATTGATCCCACCCAGGTTCCAAAGAGTCAGTAAGAAGGCAAACTGATGTAGGTACACTCCAAAGTAATATACTTACTATTTGTAGTTAGGCAATTGAAAAGCCTTTCTGCAAGTAATAGGCTTCAGTCAAATGTGAATTAAAGGGCTAAGTGTGGAGCAAAAGGGCAGAGTTCTGTACCTCGTGTTAAATATGTAGAATTCATCTAATCACCTGCTCCTGCCTAAAATTCTGTGACATTGCTGTTGGCCATCACTGTAACTTCTCTGTCTCAGTGAGCTATTAGGCAAGTAAACACCTTTAAAACATCACTGTAACATTTAACACAAAATAGAATTTAAAGTTATTGATACATGTATGAACCACGTGTCTGTGGAAATGTAATTTTAATTCAATGAGATACTCCTGTTTTTCAGTTGGCCTGAAATTACTGTACAGTCCACATACCTATATTGTATAGAATGTAGCACCAGTTTGCCTTTGAAGGCAAGAAGCCTTGTTTTTGTCTGTACTGTAACTTAGCGTATGATACTCAATAACCCGTGTAACAACACCACTTGGATGTTTGTAACAAGAGGCTGCAATTGCATTTCAGGCGTGTTTATCATGTCACCAACAAATCCATCGGAATGCGCCCATATGTCCACTCTGCAAAGCAAAGAGCCGATCTCGGAATCCCAAAAAGCCCAAGAGGAAACAGGATGAATGAAATCCAGAAGACTGACAAGCTGTGTGACCTGTCCCAGTACTCTTCCAGTAGAACTGCACATTTGTCCGGACTTTACTGAATTGCAGACTCAAGTATGACTGTCTCATTGTTTTCTATTTAAATGCAATGTAAGCACAATGTTCTTGCTCTAAGTTCCTTCCAGTCTTTAGGATTTGGTTTTAGGAAAGTAAATATTACTGGTGCTACAGTTTAACATTTCAATTGTTCCACCTTTTGTACTCCTAAACAAACTGGAATTCTTTGTGCAAGTATCCTAAATGTCAGGCTATTTCTATTGACCAAATGTGATTACAACAAAAGCTTTTATGTTCTCTTTTTAAAAAACAGATGTTACTAAAAGATTATTCTGTTTTCTCTTGATAACAGGAGACTATTTGAAGTGCTGAAATAGCAGACTGTTTGTTTCACTGAAGAACAATTTTTTCCAGTCTCATAAGACTGGATAGGTTTGGGTGTGCAATGGAACTCTTTTTAAACAGGAAATGTTCAGGGAAAACGAGATTTGTTATACAGAAAATCAATGCATTAATGACACACATGGGTTTTGATTTATTGAAGTTTGATTGTACTGTCCCTAAAAACTTTACTTAAAACTTGGGAAGGTGCTGGCTGTGTATAAATTTCTAAAAATTATGTAATTTATCATGCTTTAACATCTTAACAGATGGTTTTCAGCAGTCAAAAGACTGATTGACTTAAGAACAAGGCTGAAACAAACTGTATTAGTAGTCCTCACTGGCTCTCTACCCAACCAGCACACTGTGGTCTTCTAGGAAATATGCATAATATATCTCAGATCTCTATGTCCACAGACTGCACATCAGCCATTCTGCATGTCTTCTGTTACTGGTTTCTACAGCCAAAATCTGGCAGACATATCCTCCGCTGGAGCATAGAAAAGCTCAGGAACATGCATGAGGAATAGTGTCAACTAAAAATTATGTATTTCACCAGAACCAACGAGCTTTGGTGTCATTGTCCTCCCTCAACCAAAACTTTCTGGGTTTTTGTCTTTTAATAGGTCATTTTCAAATAAGCTTTACTTCAGGCCAGTTTGTTTTCTTGTTCCCTGTGTGCCAAAAGAACCCTGACTAAAGCATCTGGAGTAGATCACTCCCTGTATGTCTTCCCTTTGTTTCATGTAATGTAACAACAGTTCTTCCAATGGGGAGGATGGCAGTGACCCACTTACAGAACTGGCGCTTAAAATTTACTCATCTCTAATCCCAGTTTTATGACCACCTTTGTTGCCTAAATTGATCTCAAGTATTAAATATTCTTTTCAATAACTTAGGGATGCAGGAACTGCTTGTTCACATTCTTCTCTCTTTAGCCCAGGTTCCTCTCTACTATTATGTTAGAGTGGTTATATTGAGAATTTGGCTTGTTAGATAGAAAGAGCAGGGAAGCCCCAAATCTCTGCTCAGAACTTTGCCAAACACTGGCAACTGTAATAAATCCACATGATGCAATTTTGCTGGCCAAATCACGTACGTCGCCAGTAATTTCCTAAGTCTGCCACAAAGTACATGAGTGATTTGCAGAATATAGTCCTAAAACTTAAGCCGAGTTCAGGAGATATTCCCCCATTTTAATGTTACATAGCCAAATAAACATCTGTCAACAGCAGACAGAATGTGGATCACCTGCCCCTGAAACTATGTGAAGAGCAGATCCTGCTAGTTGAATTACAGGGATTTGGTCTCTGAGATAGCAATAATGGAAGATAGTCTGACTCCATGCTCCAACTGGCAATAGTGTGTTATGTATGTTGTGTAGCACAAGTACTGGATTCTACTATTTTAAATGTCAGTGTCCACATATTGTGTGCCCTGTTCAGAGCAGTTCCTATGGAGTTGAAGGGAAAATGCACAGGGTTAAAAGACAGTATGTGGACTTCCCCAAAGTGCATACATTCTCATACTTTGATGATAGTTGTACATAAATTTAAGTAGTGACAATGGAGTGGGTGAATGGTCTGCAATGAAGTAATGTGAATAGAAGAATTAATTTGTAGAAACTTCAACTTACAGGTCTGAAATAAGTAGGGTTAGTCATAGTTGTTCTCACTTCACTGTTACTTTGCCAGGCTCTTTCTTTCTCGGGAGATCTCTGAACTGAAGTATACTTAAGGATGCACCATTTACTAATTTAGTACAACAGTTACGTATTTTTACTTTTTTAAACTAGTCTCATGTGCTGTTGTGTTTTACAAGGTTAGGGTTTGGGTTTGTTTTTTTTTTTTAAGTGAATATGACATACTGTGCTTGCATCAGTTGTACTAGTATTTACAAATTTTCACATCCTTTACGAAGTTCTGCCATATGAATAGCATGCACTGCTGAGAATGCATGAAGATAAGTCAGCAGGGTGCCATGGCTGCCAAAAGGGCCAACCACGACCTGGGGTGCATCAAGCACAGCACTGCCAGCTGATTGTCTCACTCTACTCTGCACTGGTGAGGCCTTAAGTACTGGGTGCAGTTTGGGATGCCTCAATTCAAGAAGGACATCAGACTATTACAGTGTTCTGTAATAGGAGGTGTGTGACCAAGATTATGAAAGGTCTCAAGGACAAGACCTCTGAGGAGCAGCTGAGGACACTTGGCTTGTTCAGTCTGGAGAAGAGAGAGCTGAGGGGTGTCCTCATTGCAGCCTACAACTTCCTTCGGGGGGAAGCAGAGGAGGAGGTGCTGATCACCCTCTAATGACCAGCAACACGATACGAGGAAATAGAATGGAGCTGCATTGAGGCAAGTTCAGATTGGACACCAGGAAAAGGTTCTTCTTTGAGAGAATGGTCCATCACTGGTCCAGTGACCCAGCACCAAGAAGTGGCCAAGGCACCAAGCCTGTCATGGCTCGAGGAGCACCTGGGTGACACTCTTAGCCATACAGTTTGATGCTAGGTAGTTCTGTGAGGAGCAGGGAGTTGAACTTGATGATTCTTATGGGTCCCTTCGTACTTGAGATATTCTATGATTCTAGCTATTTCAAGGAGATAAAATATGTATTGTGTATTAGGGGACCATGGGGTGGGGGCAGGGAGGGAAAGCAGTATCTTTCATAGGGAAATAGTATTCTTTTCTCTCACGGAATAGTGATGGAAGTTTAACTGAAGAACTCTTCTCGTGACATCCTCAGGTTCTTTTCTCCCAGGCAACTTTTCAAGAGACTGGAGGATTAATTTTGAAATACTGATTTCTTGGTTTTCAAACAGAAGAGGAAGCTGTCTGAAGTATAGTTCTTACCACAAGTCTACTGCATTTTTGCTTCATGGAGTAACAATGGTTTCTTCCTTTGTATCTAAAATCTTTGTGCATACTTCTTCAGTTAGTTTAAATTTATTCTTATTTGGGTCAAATTCTCTGAATAGCCACAATGGAACCCTCCTCAAAGCTTAGAAGACTTCTTTTATTACTTTTTTTATTACTAAAGTGTGGTTTAACCCTGTCTTTGTCTTTCAATTTTTAAAAGTGTATCCAAGTGACAACAAAATAACTGGATTCTCTTTGTATAGATGGTTTTCAAGGTCTTTTCCTGGTTCATCACTTGCCTCGAAGGATAGTCCTGTTGTTCTGCAGCCAAACAGAAAAAAAAAAAACAAATGAAATCCCAAGCCTTTCGCCCTGCCACTGACCTTAAGCTCACGATAAAAGGATGCAAACACTGTACTGTATCTAAATGCTTTGCTATAGAAATTTTCATACCCAAGCTGGGGTGGATCAGTTGTCCAAACTTTAGTGCCAAGGACACTATTAATTACAGAGAAAATGTAAGGCAAAGTTAAATACTTACACTTCCTGAATTCAACCTTAGCTTTCTAAACAGGACCCTGACTGAACCTGACAGTGGCTTCAACTTACATAATCTATGTTTGAAAGAATAGACATTGATGTATTACTTTAAATAGCATACTATTCAAGAAATTAAGACTTCACTAGCACTTTAAATAAATAGAAGTGCTTTATTCCTTTATTTTACAGTTTTCTAATTCCTCCAGCATATGTTTTTATTTTAGTATTTAGGTATTCTAGCAATATCTGGTGTTTTCACTGGCTTCTGTGTTTTAAGTATTTTACTCCTGTGCCTTGTAGGAGTAACAGTGTGAGATCTGTTTAATTTGTCTGTACAGTCCTTTTTAATAAATGTTTGTTTCATGTCATGCTTTCTTCCTGCAGAGTATTTTCACATCTATTATTTGCATATGCTACTAAGAAGCAGCCATAGCCCAGATGGTAAAACTCAGCTCTCTGATTTTACAGGATACACTTAGCCACAATTCTATTATACCTTTGTAGAAACATTATGGAAAAAAATATGGGGAAAGAAAGAGCTCTTCTAATGATCTTTAGAAAATAGAACAGAAAAGGAGATAGCACGACAGGTTTTAGCCTAGCCAAACTTCTCAGTTTTGCCTTCTAAAGTTAAATTTGGAAGCGGCAAGAAACACAATTCCTTCTCCAACTTAAGGTACAAGATAGCTGCTTTCTCAGGAGTCCTGCTTTGCCATTAGGAGATTACATCTACCAATGCTTGCTAGAAGTTGCTTCTCTCATCAAACTGAAGACTGAGGAGCTTATGGGAGCACCCCTAATCCAAGTCTGTCAGGAAAGCTCACAGATGCTGTATACTGCTAGCAAAGGAGGTAACCTACTGCATGGTAATGAAAACAGTTCTGAGAAACAGCATAATCCATTGGCATAGCTGGATTCAGAGAAGAATGTCTATCCAGACCTCACAGAGCCTGGAACCTCTGACTGGTTAAATATGAGGCACTTTTTTTGTACATAGGTACTGTCTTCAAGCACACATAAACCACAAAATCAAACAAGTACCCCAATCTTCCTTTGTACCATAACTAATCCAAGACAAAAGATATAATTTTGATATCCATTCGTTTTGTTTAGCAATATGAATTGTTCAGACTTCAAAACATCCTGCCCTAATTTCTGTTCATCCTGCTGCTTTTTTCAGTTCCTTAATCTTAATCTCAGCTGTAACAGTACTTGTAACAGTAGTCAAAAAGGTAATACACATTCATACCTTCCTAAGGACTAACCCTGAAATATTCCCTATAACTAACATCAGTTTCCATCATGTTTTCCTGACCTTAGCAAAGTCCTGCTCTAAAATGAGCTTCAAATCCCTGGATCTTCCTAAATCTAATATTAAACTGTAGCATTTAAAATCATCTAATATATTTCAAGGAAAAAGAACCAAAACAAAGCACCAAAGCTTGTCCCACACTTAAAATCACTACTTAAAAATTTCTATTGTGCTCCTCAGGCTTTACTCTTACTAGCCTTTTAACTTCCCCTTTTCACTCTATTCAAGTGAAGTGGTTTAGCGGTGGATTTAGTAGTGCTGGGTTAATGACTGGACTTTGATAATCTCAAACTTCTTTTCCAACTGAAATAAACGAATTCAAAGGCTGAGATTTCAGCACTGTAATATTGAACATTTATTAGTAAAACAAAGACAAAAGAGCGCTGGGCGCTTAACTCATTGCTAGAGGCGCAGTTTCACTCATTCTATTGAGAACTTAAGTA
>VYZQ01009009.1:5272-15577 GCA_013400655.1 Mystacornis crossleyi
TCCCTAACGCTGTGACGTAGACAGCTGAAAGACCTGGAACATCAGCTACTAATTTGCGTTCAGCTGTTGATCCTGATGATCATCTGTCATATCCCAGAATGGGCTGTAAGTATTTTCCCTGAGTGCTAAAGGTCAGGGAGATAAAAAAATTTTTTTTATTTGAAAAAGAATCCGTAGTAAATAAGCAAGTTGCTGATCAGTATCAACAGGGTACCTTTTTCATTAAATATCTATGCATGGATGGTCATCCCTGTAAATGTAAAAATATATTCTTGCTCTGCATTAACTTTTTTCCTATGTTTAGAAAACCTGTGTCAGAGCATCAGAATGTGTTGCTCTGTGCTTGAACATTTTTTGCCTTACTGGCTTTTAGAAACAGCAGTACTGAAATTTGGTAGATTCCCTTCCCACGTACTCTGTCAGTATAATTAGCTGGGATAGTCTTCAAGCCATCTTCTTCAGTGCTGGCTGTTCTAATTTTACACTGCATTATGAAAACATATGAAATATGGAAACAACTTCAATGCAAATCACAAAACAAAATACCAGCAGTAGTGAAATGTACAAAAATAATAAAAATACAAAGGCGTTTGCATTACTATTAACACAAGCACTGACTTTTCCTGCGTCCGGCTCTCGGTGTGCCTGGTTGAATACCACTGGCCTGATACTGGTAGTTCTCTTCTTGTGACTGCCAACACAGTTTCCACAATCCCACAGAAAGTCATTTTTCAATGGCACAGTTTTGATTTCTAACAGTATAAATATTCACTACTGTAGTCAAAGATTTTCCCATATGTTTTTAAATTTCTAGGCCTGCTAAAGCAGTTGTGTGTTGCAACAGGTGTTTCCACATTTGGTTTTCCATAGTGCAGTGTATCTTTGCACGTGTTTCCTAACTCACTGATTGTAATGGAAACCCCAGAAACCTAGTGTAGAAATAAAATATGTCATTTATCTCTTTGCAGCTGGATCCTGAAGCTAGTGTTCTTCTGAAAGAACTTCAGGTGAAACTTAGCAATGTATTGGATGAACTCAGTGTAACGTATGCTGCAAGGTAACAAACCCATTTTACTGAAAATGTTAGAGAAATATTCCTGCTCCAAAAATCTACCTGGCTGGTGAGGGCTGGGTGGTTATTTGGATGTCCTGAGGCGTGGCTTGCTTCTGCCCTGATGGCGTGGTGTGCGTTTGTGTCTGTGTATGAGTTTAGACTGAAACAAGTCACAGTAAGCTCTCTGTAAAGACAACTGAACATCGTCTGTGTTACAGAGGAGAGGCTGAGGGCTTTTGTTCTGCTTTCTGGAAAGCAAAATCGCTGGTTTTTCTTGCCTGATGCGATGTTAAACTTTCCTCCCTGACCATGTTTACGTTACTTCCTGAGACTGACAGCTTCTTCCGAGCTCGTGCTTCAACCAGGGCTGTCTGCCTGCGTTCAGCCTGCTTCAGGTGGTCACTCTGAATGGCCTTCTGGGGTCATTTGTGTGCCTGTGGCTCTGCAGGAATTGTCTACTGAGCCTTACTCTCAAAACCTTCATCAATCAGAGTGCACGCTGCAGTCCTGAATGAGTGTGGTGCTGTGCCAGCAGTGCCTGTGGTATAAGAAGCAGCAAGTTACTTTTACATCAAATTAGAAAGAAAGCTAAGAAAGAGGGATTAGTGCTGTAGTGGTGCTCATTAAGCAGAGTCCGTGGTTGCTTATTTAATCCCTCGCTGGGCGGTCTGGGTGGCCAGTCTGCTTTTTCCTGAGTGTGCTCAGTTTGCTGTATTGTCTTGCTGTACTTTTGCTCCCAGGCTCTGGTTCTCGGATCATTGGCAGTGCATGAATATTATTTCTTTCCAGGGCTGCTTTCTGGATGAGCCAACTAGGTTTCTGCAAAAGCAAACCCAGAATAGCTCAGTGTAGGATATGCCTCAGATAGCTAGAACATTCCTCCTGGCTCAGTTTCCTGCTTGGGTCTGTGAGGTTAACAGTGTTGGAAAGATGGCTAATGTCAAGAAAGGCAATGCATTATTTTGGCTTTTTGGAGGGACTGGTCCCAAGAATTTCCATAAGCAGTTTCACTAGCTGCCTCATTTTGATTTTATCTAGGGCTTTAAAGTGTGTAGGTAAGTGCACTTCCAAATGCATTTGGAAAGGCTTCTGACTTTTCCAGTGGTGTCACATGGAGGTTTGTGTTCTCTTTTGACAATTAGCCATGTCACTGGAACAATTGACACTGGAACTTACTGCCTAATTATGTTTCTTTTCTCTCATAGTAAATCCTCTTTCGCTTGTCCCAAGTTAATCTTTGCCATTTATCGTTTCACCTTAACAGGCCTTGTGTATTTTTGGCCTCTGTTTTGCATTTCTGTTCATAAACTAATCCCAAACGATTTTAATCCATCATAACTCATAAAGCAAATCACCGTGTGTGTAGAGACTCTTCCTGCCTCTGAGCTGGTGGCTGATTACCTGCTGTTCGGCACTGTGTCAATGTATTGTCCGAAGATTATGGCATCAGTAGCACTTAGAGACTGTCAGACACTCAACCAGATCGTTTAGGAAGCAGAACAGCATTCAGAGAAGCTGAGCAAGTACAGCCTTGAGGAGGCAGGATGTGTTTGCAGTCACCTTGAAGTGAAAAAGATTCCTCCCAGGAGGAAGAGTCTGAGCACTTCTAAGCAAGGGGGGTTTTGCAAAAGGATATTTTAAACAGTCCAAGTGTTTTGACTTTATGTAGTTGCAGAGAAGTAACTAACCTTCTGGTGGCACTGGCGGTGTGAAATGTGAATAAAAGTCAAATTGAGTCAAACAGGGCAAAATCAGTAGAGTTTTTGATTTTGTCTCGGGAAGAGTATCAAAGCTTGGTTCCTATTAACCATCAAGAGAAAAATTATTTATCATCACCTGTTTGTATTGTCCTTTCCCACCAAAAATAAAATCTTGAAAAGTTGTTCCTAGCTGGTAATCAATCACATCTAACCTGTAGATTCTGACACATCTGTTGCTTTCAGCAAATAAATATTAGGCACACCTACAAGGGTATGAGAAGTGTGGCAGAATGAAAACAAGGCACGGAAAAGATCAAAATACTGCATTAATTACTTGTATGAGCCATTATCCTCAGTAGAAATGATTTTCAGACTGTAATGCCACAGTATCTTCAATTTTGAACATTGAGTCATTGCAGAAAATATTTAAATCGTGTTGAAGAACCTGATAGCAAAATCATCATTGTTGTTTTCTCTCCCAGAATTCTTTCATTCTCCTTTATTTTTGTTTCATCCTGTAGTTTCCAGTTTGTTATTGAAGACTGTGTAAGACAAATGAGCAATGAACTGAATCAAATGAGAGGAAATGGGAATGCAGCAGCCAATAAGAACAGTGCAGCCATCGATGCTGAGATTGTGCTTCGGCCGCTCATGGATTCCCTGGACAGAACGTAAGCGTGGCAGGCAGGCTGGCCGGCGTGGCAGACTGGCAACGGGATGCTGCAGTCAGGCCCTCTTCGATTTTACCCTGAAGCACTGTTAGTCCCTAGAAGCTCTCCAGAGTATTTTTAATATTTGTAGTAATCACTGTATGCAGACTCCTATGGCTGCCCTGTTTACTTACAGGGAGCAGTTTTTACGTAAGCTGCTGACTTGTCTTTGCCTGTTTTACCGTGTTTTGAGTCATTGAAAAAGAAGCGGGGCACGGTCTCTCCTCCACAGGCTTATGGAGATCTGGCTGAACCAAAGTGATTCCCATACTGAAATTTCTGCCGTTTGTTCTGGCCTTGTACCCAGTGTCCCACGGCTTATTGATACGCACTTCTGTGTCTCCAAAAACCTGGTCACCATCGAAATAGCAGCTGGATTTTTTTTTCATTTGGTAAAATGCTAAGTTTTGAGAGGATCCTGAAAACTCATTCTAGCCTCTGAAAGTGAGGATAACTGTATTTCATCCTTCACTCGTGACGAGTTCTGAAAGGCCACGTGCAGCACAGGCCCGTCTGTGAGCACCTCGGTGTCCCTGCTCTCACTGGTGCTTGTGCAGCACCGGTGGCCTTTGGCTGGAAGTGGCTGCGAGGACAAGCAGCCTGGCACTGCCCCTGCACTCGAGCTCTCCAGGCACAAACACAAGTTACACACCCTTTTGGCTCCT
This sequence comes from Mystacornis crossleyi, assembly GCA_013400655.1. Classification (NCBI taxonomy): domain Eukaryota; kingdom Metazoa; phylum Chordata; class Aves; order Passeriformes; family Timaliidae; genus Mystacornis; species Mystacornis crossleyi. The sequence goes on from VYZQ01009009.1 coordinate 9,402, forward strand.
TTTGCGGCTTTTCCCCAGCCAGAAATTTTCAAAGTGAAGGTGGAAAAGGTGCTGAAAAAATTCAATTTCAGTGTAAGTAATAGAGAGCAAGATTGCACAGACGGGTCAGTATATAGAAATAAACACTTCCGAAGAGTAGCTGCAAATTTGCATTAGCTGTCAACAACCAGTTCTACATCCCAGAAGAAATACAAATCAAGGGAGACAGTTGCTCTTTATTTTTAAGACATAAACAAATTATATACTAAAACTTTAATTTAGGGGTGTGGGAGTGCTAAATTAGATCATCCATCAAACTTTATAACTCATCACATTTTGCATTTTCAATAAATATGCATCAGTGATATACTAAGCATTCTATTAGATAGTGGAGATGTATATGAATTTGTAATCTGCAAGTCTTTTAGCAAAAATATTTACTGATAATATTACAAAATAACTTAGCTACTGAGAAATTTTTATTAGTAGAGAAAAGATGAACTTTAATGGCTATTTATCTGAGCACATAGTGATAGAGCACCTCTGAAGCCTTAATGCTAGTTTTGGTGACCGGTTTGTGTTTTTGTTTTATTCCAGCTTAAGTGTCTCTGCAAAAATCTGTGAGAAGACAGTTCTGAAACGGGTTTTGAAAGAGCTCTGGAAGTTAGTCTTAAACAAAATAGAAAAACAAATTGTGCTTCCACCACTGACAGACCAAACCGTAAGTGTTCCAGGAGAAATTCTCAGTTGATGTAAAGGATTGTAGTGACGTGCTGGGTCAGGTGCCAAGGGCCTGGCACTGTCCTCTCCTGTACCTGGACCACAAGGAGAGGCAGCTGGACTGCGGGGAGTGCGTTGCTCGCTGGTGTCTCAGAGTTTCGTGCCCAGCTTGCCCTTAGCTGGTGAGGAAGACTTTGCTCCTTCATTTACTGCCTGCCCCGACTCGGAGCAGTTTTTGTGAATGCAGTCCTGTGAAAGAAGCTGGGTCACTGCCTTTGGAGTGTGCTGTCATACCAGGAGTTTTAAATCTGATTTTTCTCGGCTTCACTGTGCACAGCAACACAGAGTGTTCCTTGCCCTTCCCAGTTGCATCAGAAATTCAATCACTTCCATTTCTGCAGGTTTGAGAAAGCCAGGGATGCCCCCTCCCACCCTCCAGCCCTGCCTGCTGTGCCCTTCTTCATCTTGAGGCAGCGCTTAATTAACGTCAGGAAGCTTAAGCCAAATATAGCTCCAAAGATTTGGGGTATTTTAATACCGAGCCTGACAGGAGGTCCCTTTGGGCAGAACTTCATCTACAGCGTGCCGAGAAGGGGGAACGGGGCTGTGCTTAGGGAAGGTGGGGCTGCACAGAAGAGTCTGGTGGGGCACGGCCTGACCTGAGCTCTGGGGGCTGAGCTGAGGGCAGCGGTGAAACCTGACCCTGTGGAAGGACCAGCAAGCAGAGCTGGCTTGGAGGCCTTTTGATAGTTGCCTTTTTGCTTTTTATTTGAGGGACTGGGATCACATAACTGTTAATTCTTCTTGTTTTCAATCTTGTGTGAAATAAATCGACCGTCTTATGACAAGCTCATCGTGATGTTGCCACAGCGTGCCTTTGGCAACTTTGCTGTTACACATCCCATGGTACCAGTTCTGCTGCTAAAAATCTGTTGGTCAGGGTCCATAAATTAAAGGCATATCATTAAATCATTTTATAATGTAGTAAAGGTGCATGAAAGAATATTGCTGGGCAGGCAGGGAAAAAATCTAACAGAACATGTATAAATGGTGCTAAGATAGTAATGAAATTACCTGAGCTGTTAAAAATTCACATTTTTTATTTAATAAAGCCAGGACTCCAGTCACTGAATTTGTTCGTGTTTGCTGTCATGACCTTGGTCACGATGCATAATTAGAAACAACCTCTCTTTCAGTAAGTTTCAAATTTATATTTCTGAGGTCTTTAATTTGCTTTTCAAACTTTTTGGTGGACATTTTATCTGCAAACACATAGGTAGCATTTAAATTGGGTAACTGCATTTTCCATCATGTGTTAGGAGCATTTGTTAGCTTTATGCAGGATCAGTTGTTACACTGATTCACTGGACAACACGTTCTGAGGTGAGTTTTCCTAGTGGTAGCCTCTACCAGTTTGTGGTAGGCAAAGTGCACTATTTCCATTTATTTTGCTACTTCTTTTTACTGTTGAATATATAATTAAAGAAAACCACTGAAAAGTAGGATACTGTAACAGAAGTTTCCCTTTTCTAGCCCTGGATATTTCTTTCTGTTTGAGGGTGAGAGGCACAGACATTCAGAAACAGGGTTTATTTTTTCATTTTCTTTCTTTTTTTACATTTTTTATTTAATATATATACACACATATATATTTATCTTACCATTCTCACTACTAAAAAATAATGAGATTTAAGCTGTAGTTCTCTATTTCATCTACTTCAATTGAAGCATAAAAGCAGCAAAATAATTTCTGGACACTGAAACTCTTTGGAACAGAAAGTCTAATGAAAAATTAGTCCAGTGTAAGTTGAATGAACCCTTTTTTCCTGAAATCCAGATAATCAGAACTATGTCTTGCTGAACTGCTATGTAACTGCACTGGTAATTATATTGCTTGGAGTAATTGTGATAAAAGATGTGAGCGTGGAATTACAGTAGGATTGGGTTTGTCTGAGACAAATGTGTAAGCATTGGCCTTTGGTGTCGTGCCAGCATTTGGCTATTGTGAAATATTGCTTTAACCTCCTCAGACTTCAGTATCGTTTCTTTAACCAAAGGCCCTGGCTCAGAGGACACCACTGTGCTGTTTTTACGGAGCTGAGGTTTCCCTCTGCCCAGGGTGTGCAGGTTCCTCGGGGCTGCTCACTTCCCGTGCGATTGTTCGCTTAGCGCAGCACCTGAGAGCTGCAGTTCGGGCCAGCGCCTCACTGACACTCACTGAGAGCAGCCCCAGCCTCGGCTTTAACGCTGCACACAAAATGAGACAGCAGAGAGGAGAACACACCACTCTCAGCAGAATGTGCAATATTTGTGTCGGCCATGGGATACTGGAGGGAGTCTTGCTGCAGGCATTCAGCTACTTGGCCTTATCAACTGAATGAAAATGTGTCTCCTGTGCAACTGAAACTTTTATTTAGCTTTGCAAAACGGTGACTTTGGCCAATGTTGTAGCAGAAAATAAGATCGTGTTGACATAAAAAGCAAACATGCTGTCGTGAGTCTGTTTCCTTACTGTTCAATGTGTTACAGGGGCCCCAGATGATATTCAGTGCAGCCAAAGATCTTGGACAGCTGTCAAAACTCAAGGTAATGGAGCCAGATGAAGCTGTGAATGGCTGGTGCTAACAGCAAAAAAGGATGAAATATGAGTGACTGTGAGGCCAAACCTCATGCCTCATTCTTGTTCTTATACACTATAGTGAGATTGAGTATGGCAGTAACTACTCAGAGGTGAATAATCATTCTACAGTTTCATCAAAACCAAATTATGAATAAAAGACTGTGCTCGTATGGTGAGTGATCACTACATGGGTCAAGAAGCCATCGTTCCCATATTGCACAACTAGGCCTTATGAGCATTAAATATTCTTAAAAAAAAAAAAATAGTATCTTTGCTTCTGTAACCAGTTTGGAAGAAGCCCTACGGTGAGAACACCAGTAATTTTCTTTCTGTGGACTATTTATGTGCATTGAAATGTAGAATGTACCTCTGCAGTGAAGTCTTTGGCACTTCAGTGCTGGAGTCCACTGGATGGACAGCAGAGATGTTTGACACTGATGTCATTTGTTTGCCAGTCAATTAGGATTGCAGATTTGTACAAGAACTCTGGTATTTGGGCCCTCTATGACTAATTGTTCAGTTTGCTAGAGGAGTTAAAGTATTACCTAAGGAAATCACTGACTTCTTATTTAGGCAGAGATTTAGCAGGAGTGTAGTTACAATGTGTTCTAAGAGGAACCTCCCTTTTTTTAAATGTGGGACGTTACCAAACATCTTGTAAAGTGTCAGCTTTATTAACAAAATTAATTACTTCTAGATCATCTGATATAATTATTTTAAGTTAAATTTTAAGCTTTCCCCCATCCCCCAAAACAGAGAAATAATGCATCCTAGGAAAAGAAGTAATGCTCAGTATTAAACAGTGGGTCTGGTTCTCTGCAGTCTGTTCTCAAGAAACAACGTGATTGCTCTAGGTTACAATTTGTTGTGAAGGCATTCTGAAATTGAATTAATCCTGTTAATCACAGTCCTTGGGGGCAGCTTTGTTGGTTTGTTTTTCGAGAAGGGGTAGTCACGGACTTGCCTCTGTCAAAGCCGACCGCGGCCTTGCCTTGCCTTGCAGGAGCACGTGATCCGAGAGGAGGCGCGGAGCCTGACGCTGCGGCAGTGCGCGGTGATGGACGTGGCCCTGGTCACTGTCAAGGTACGGCTCGGGGCGCTGCAGTGCCCGAGAGCGACAGCTCGGGGGTTAGATAAAACCGGAGACTTGGACGGTCTTCGTGGATTTGGTTTCTGAAGTCAAAAGAAGTCATTAAGGAATGTTATTGCATTTGTTTATCAGTCTCTTTCACATTGGCCTGCATCGTTACTTGGGGTAAATAACTTAAAAGCAATCAGTTTCTAGAATAACAGCGTATTTTGCTGTCTGCTGAGAAGAGGCAGCACATCATGAAGGTAAGGAGGCATCTACTTAAGTGTAAAATTGAAGGTATAAGTAAGAGGAAATACTTGTGATCAAGTGTTCTGCAACAGAACAGTCTCCAAGGCAAGCAGAAAGTAAGAGAGGGCTCCCAATTGCCATTTTTTGTATTTGTAGTGGAATTGGCATTTTTTTCAGAAATAAAAGTAATTGGGGATTGGTAATGTTGTGGAAACACAAATGGAACAGATTGTTGAAGTACTGTATGCTCCCAAAGGAAGCCATGTGAAGTCCTCAGTAAAGTATGTAAATCTAATTATTTTCCTTTCAAAGCATTTGTTCTAAACACATAAAAATTGGGAAAAATGTAAACTCTAACCTTGCCTAAATTTCCAGTGCTTAAACTCTCACAGAGGCATTGATAGGTATTGATCATTTTACTGAAAAGAAGTCTAGAATTGGAGGAAAAAGGTCAAATAGGGGAAATCCTTTGTTAATTCGGCATCCCTATATCTGTATGCTAAATTATAATTGTTAATTCATAAACAGAGCTTAAGAATGCTTTCTGAGAAATCTCTTTCCAAATTGTAAGGCAATGACTGTATGCATTATAACTGCCTCCTGTACTCAGCACCTGATAGAGCAAAATCATTTCTTTCCAAAATACTTAACAAATAACCTTGATCATGCAGAAATTGGGTAGAAAGTGAAAAAGGCAAACTTGGAGGTTAAGAAAAAAAAAGACTGCTATGTTTATTTAGGAATGTAGTTCATAAGTTTAATGATCAAAATATAGAATTTTTTAGGTGATTTAGTCAGAACCTTTTAGACTGACACTAACTGTCCCCATAGTATTAAAACAATATAAAAACTTTGCAGCCAGATGACTTCAAATCCTGGGTTTTGCACGGGGTACTTTTTCCAAGTAACAGTCAGTAGCCAGCAACACAGAAATGTAAATTATAGCTGTTATGAAACTTTTATGTTTCACCTCCTGCAGAATCTTGAGAACCGCAGGGTGAACTGTGTACAGTAAATGCAGAGGGCCTGTGTGGGCTGTAGGGCTGAGCTGTCCCGGTGAGCTTGGGAACCAGCGCTTAGTGGATACTCTGGATGTGAACGGGAATGGTTGTATTGCACCTCTTCCTTTGGCAACGCTCCGGAAAGGCCAGGAGAGGAGACTGCACTTACAGTCCCCAAATCTCCCTCGGCGTCTCACCAAGCAGTCACACTGCTCCTGAAAAACATTGTTTGATTTTACTAATTAGCCGTTAATGGGAGCTTTACTGGTCCTGAGACCTAGAACTGTAATGGAGGTTGCAAAATGCTTTGCAAGGTGTTTGAACAAAAGGAAGGTATGTAGCACATTTATCTTTTCATTGCAGCTAAAGTGTATTAATTCATCTAACACTGTCTTGTATAAAACTTTAGGAAAAATTCTTCATTATGCGAGGAAAAAAGGAATAATCTGTCCCCTAATTTTTCTGAACTTACCTTTGGGATGAAAACATAATATAATACATTTATATATACAGTTTATAAATATATATATATTTT
>VYZQ01009012.1:29807-62930 GCA_013400655.1 Mystacornis crossleyi
ACAAGGTCCCCAGGGCAGTGGTCACAGCACCAAGCCTGATGGAGATCAAGAAGCAATTCAACAATGCTCTCAGGTACGTGGTGATCCTCGGGTGATTCTCAGGGCTGCCCTGTGCAGGGACAGGGGTTGGACTTCAGTGATCCTTGTGAGTCCCTTCCAACTCAGGGCATTCTATTATTTTGTGATTTCAACATGGTTATAGCAGCTGTGAAGCACCCACTCCACAATGACAGAAGTGTCTTCCAAGCTGCAAGCGTGCTGACATGACACAACCAATCCAGTGCAATTAGGAGAGAAGCACAGAAGACAGACACATGGGCATGAATCTCGGAAACCACAAATCGATGCTGGTCTTGCACCATGCCTTAAAAACTTCCAATGCTGAAGAGGAGGAGCTCATGTATTTTAGTTCTGTGCTATGGCAGAACTTAGAATTTTGGTGTTGATAAGGAGTGAAGCCGGTGTCTGGGGGTCACTGCATCTCAGTGCATTGAGCAGTAGATCAGTAACAGTTTCAGTAGTCCTGGCAATTCAGTATGCAATATTAATATTGCAGTGTGCACATTTTGTAATACTGAATGTGCGGATTGTGTGTTTCTGCTGGAATCTTGTGAACTGTTTGATTTCACCACCTCACTGAAAAACTGCCATTAAATGGCTATACTATGAAATACAGCAGAGAAAACCAAAGGGCACAGTTTAACTGTCAGATATCTTTATTTACATTTATGTTTCTTGCCTGTCTTGTGAACCAAGGTGAAGAGTGAAATGTAAAATAGAAAACATGGAAATATAGAAATATAGAGGACTTCTTGGACATTCAGAGGACGAAAAATTAGTATCACACAAATTGGCCTTTTAAAATTTTATTAACCAGCTCAAATAGCAAAGGATATTTATTTAGCCTTACTTTTCATCATACAAATACTCTTTAACTCTACTAAAATTATATACTTGAGTACTTTTTACCTCAAAGCTTTTTGCTCTTCTTATATATATTTATGAACCACTTCAAAATTGTCTCATTCTTTTATGAAAGTAGAATAGATTTTTTTTCACTGTGGTTTTAAATTTTTGTTGTTGTTGTTATTATTGAAATATTTTCACTGAATTATATTTTAAATGAGCAAAGATAGATTGACTGTACTAGATGATCCATGTCGGGAAACTGATTTTACAGCTGAATTTACATTTTGGCATTCTGCTGTGTTGGAGATACTATGGAAAACTGGACAATGTTGGTATCCTTGAATTTCCATATGAAATATAATGTTATCGTTACTTTTTGAAACTCAGAAGTTTTAAAGTTGAATTGATATAAAACAAGAACAAAACTTAAGCAATTCTAGGTTCATAATAGCTCATAATTAATTAGCTATTCATTAATCAGCAATGTTGTTACTCAAGAACAAAAATAAGGAACTTATTAGAATAAATGTACGTAGAATGTACTGAAAGCTAATGGTGTCCTCACCAGTGTCTACTGGCATATTTTTTATAACGTCATGTTATAATGTCCTAGGTTTATTGGAGCAGTATTTTATGCAACCACTGAAATCTGCAAAGACTTCAGATATTGACTTTCTGCAATGAAATATCACCTTCCATTTTCTGCCCACGGTTTAGATAGACGTGTATATATACCTGTGAAGTTCAGAGAACTGAAAACTAATGTGGAAAATTGCTGCAAGGTTTGCCTTACTGTACCTTTTAAAGTTCCAAAGTCCCCTCCTTGACATCAAAAATTCTGGCTGTGTTTGTGTTAGTCAAAACCTAAGCAGATGTTGCTTTCTGTACCAGGGCCAAGGATTATATTCTCAGTATATTCCCAGGCAGACACTCCTCAGAGGCAGTTGACAACTGTTAAGCAGAAGTGGAACGTCTTAATCAGATATTGGCCAAATAGAGAATCTCCTGGGAATGAGATTTTGGACCATGTATTTATTTGAAGTTCTTTTTTGAAGTAAATTTTTATATGAATGTAAAATTTGCTTAAAATCTATTTAAAATCACCTGAGCTAGCTAGTTGCAGAAAAATCCAATCAGTTTAGAACTACAAAAGTTAGCTGTTTCATTAAATTATCTGGATCACTCTGGAAATCCTGTGCCTCATTTGTAATAAAATGAAAACAAGTGCATTACCAGCAATTGTACATGTGTTAATTAAAATATTAGGGAAAGATTGTGTAATTGTGGTGACACGTGCAATGAAATTATTCTATCTGCCTAAAAACTAGAGAAGTCCATTTTATAGAAGACAGTCAAAATAAAAATGAAGGAGGTTAGTAATTCTCATGGATTATTATGCTGTGATTCTTTCAGAGATTTAAATAAATGATGAAGAAAGCAAAGAAGTTGGCTCTGCTTGGAATCACACATATACGTATACAACTGGTTTGACTTTTCATACACGCAATAAATGGGGATGCTGGTGTAGATATCCACCTCAGTAACACCTAAACTATCCATGGTCTGAATACAGTATAAATGTATTTGTGCAGTACCTATTATACTGTGATTATGAATCTGCAAGTACACAGTCCAGACCCTGAAGTATATAAATTTGCATAGTGCTGTTCCATGCTACACAAGAAGAGAGGCAAATTTATCTCCTGACGTGATTTCTACCTAATAGAAGTACATCTTCATCATGATGCATTTCAAGCCACAGCCGTGTTTGTAATTACTGTTCTCTCTGCTAGAAAGACCTTTTTGCTTTTCCTGAAACCTGAGCTGGCCTGTGCAGCCCTGTGCATTCCCCATCTCATTTCTTGCTCCATCATGAGGTGTGGAACTGCTTTATGACCTAAGAAAGCACCATGTACTTCTGTCCTAAAAGTAAACTGTACAGGAAGCAAGAGAGGAGCAGGAGGTATACAGCCATTTAAAACTGAAGTTAGTCTCAGCAATGAAACCAGAATCAAGAGTTCTCATTCTTAAACAGTTACATGGATCCAAATAATGGAATCATATGTATAGAGAGACTGGATGGCTGGATTTCCAGTGCTGTTGGATAACTTCAGCTCTCTCTAAAGTCACATTCCAAGGAAAGTTTTCAAATTAACTTTTGCTAAATTAGCACAGAAATTTAATCTTACCTAACCATAGCTTATGCAACTTCATAATGGTCTATGCAATTTTAATTCTTTCCTTGTGTGTATCAGGGCACAGTTTTCAATTATATCTTCTCACTTCATTTTTTTCCTTGGGATTCTTGGCTCATTGAGTAAAACCTTTGGATTCAGTAATACTTTTTATACTTTTATAATCCTTTTTTAGTATTATAAAATCTGGAAAGGAGCTGTGACAGAAGAAAATATGTTGGGTATGATCTTTGCCATCTACAATAATAATTCTGAAAATTGTATTCACTCAGTTAGAACACGGTCCTGTACTACAGGCATTATTGTCATTCAGAATTAGAAATGACAACATAAAATTTGGGTTCTTTACAGAGGCAAGGCCAGACCAAGCAGAAATATCTTACTACTTAAACTTACTGTTAATGGAAATAAATAAATCTGACTTGCATTTACTTTTAATGGAAGTAAAATTTCAATTGTACTTCCATTTAAACTGGAAGCATCTTACATCCATATACATAAGGTGGATCTTAGTACAAGTTCACAGGTCTGCTGCTCATTGTATTAGGACCAATTTTTCTAAAAGGCATTTGTACCTGCAAAGACACAATACATATTGTTGCAAGTTATGGAACTAACTCAGGCATACTGAATTGCCAAAGAACTTCTGAAAGATTATCAGAAAAATAATACTTTTCATCAAAGTAGAAAAGTGACAGGATACAAACAGGTCTGCCACCATAAGCAGCCCTCTTTTAAAAGAGAATGAACCCTCAGTGGATTCCATTGTGAGAAAAGATAGAATGATAATTTATTTTGTATACTGAAAGGCAAAGAATGGGTTTTGCAGTGGTGTCTCAGCTGCTTTTAATTCCTAAAGAATGAGAAAGAGCAAACAGTATATTCTTATGTCTTAATAGCAGGCAAAACATGACATAAAAGGCCTCGAGCTAAAAATGGTCCCCCAGAGAAAGAACTCAGAGGGGAGATTTGGTAATGTAATGATAAAAGACATTTGGGGAAAATAAAGGCCTTTTTGTTGTTTCATAAAAACAGAATGCATCTCCTTCTCTCCCACAGTGCAAGTGAGCCTTTAACGCTGGAGGGGTGTGACAAGAAATCTGCCACACCTTGGCACAGAGCTGGGATTCTCTGGCTCTGTCCCTGGCTCTTCTCTGACAGCATTACAAAGCTGCCTTGCTTTCACCAAGGGAAGTCTGTAGCAGCCAGGTGACTGTGCCAGTCTGAATCTCTGCAGGGGGAGAAAGCCAAAGCAGAGTCTCTGCAGTGTCAGTGTGGCTCTCCATTTGGAGATGGTTGGTGATGCAGCCCTCCAGTGGTCAGTTACTTGGTACTCCTCTGCAACGACTGGAACAAAATCCCAACTCTGTGCCATTTATAACTGAACCACGAGGCACTGCATTTTCTCCATTGCTTCTAGGTGTTTCTTGGCCAGTACCAAAACATCTGTCCAAACAACTGACCTTTGGTTGATGTTACCAGTTAACAATCATTTCACAAAAAGTTACCATGGTTGTTTTGGTAGAGGATAAAACCTCTTGATTACAGAGACAAATTGCCACAGATGTTAAATCTCTATTTTTTGACAAAGCAATTCTGCTAAAAATTGTGCGAGTGTAACCCAGAAGAAGGAATTCAGTCTTTACAGTTTGTAATAAGAGTTGTGGTGACAATTAAAAACAAGTTAGTGGAAGTTGTCAGGCAGGAGTGCCATATGTGGCAGGAAAGCCAAGAGGCTTGGAATAGCTCCACATTTCTCTAGGAGCTGTTTGAACTAAAATGTGCTCTATTAATCCATTTTTCCAGTCTAAGTAAGCTTACACATGAAATAACAATGAATGTTTAAACTGTTTTCAGGATCAGTTTGGTTTGGGTTTTTTTTTTAGAAATCAGCTAGTGTTGGCCTCTTGGAGAAAAAGTAGGAGAAAGAAAGTTTCCACAAATAGTACTGTAATGAAAGCTGCTAATGAGTGAGATCGAAGAATCAGCTTGATCTATGAGGATTGGAGATGCAACACAATGAACACATCAGAACTGTGCTTTTTTGCTCAGGAGATGGAGCAGTTAGTGCTCCCTAAACTAATAAGGAAGATGAACGGGCAGATCTCTGCAATAAGTGTCTGCACTGTATGTCAGAGGTTAGCCATATGAGTTTATGGATTTTCCAAGATGCAGAAGTGTAAGGATAGATAGAGTGAACAGAGGGGAAAATGTATGTCATGGAGACAGAGAGTCTGGAACAGCAGCTGAAGGTCAGGAAAACTCTAGAGGGAATGAGTCTGTCTAGAGCTGTCAGGTCAGGATCTCCTTCCTCAAGTGTCTTGTGTTTCATGCTGTCTGTAGGTCAAGATTAAAATGTGAACACTGTGCTCATGAGGAGGTAAGTGTCAAATAGCTGTTCTGTGGCAAGCCAAGCCAGAAAAAACCTCTGCTGGAGTTTGTGCCAGTCGTACGTGTTAATGTGTGAATGACTGGAGAGTCTAGCCTTGAGACCAAGATGAAATATGTGCTAAGTGATAAACCTGGAGTTTCCTGGGCACGTAATTGAAAAGCCTGCTGGGTTTCCAACTACTACCTTAGTAGTTTACTACTAAGTAAACTACTTTTAATGACTATGGATTTGTTGTACATTTGTGGGAAGCAACATCAACAACAAAAATAGAGTAAGTCCCAGATAGTTCCCGGAAGCAGCTATGGCAATAATCCTTCTGGTGAATGGACTGAGTTCCATCTTAAAATATTTGAACATTTTGCCTCTGAATCCAAAATGAAGGTGGACTCCTTTGTAAACTAAATACCTCCTGGTGTTTTACAATGTAAACTCATTGACTAATATACACAAATCTTCTGTTGTCTTCAGTGACATGAAGATTGGTGGGTTTGCAAGTCTCACCATATCCATACGGTATCCAAAGTTACCGTATTTTGCAGCATTTTGGATAACTAAAATTTAGTGCCTTGTTTTGTACAATAACTTTAGAAGCGTTGCAGTTGTATTTTATTGATTATTATCCATTTTATAATCCCCATGGAAAAAGTCTTGTTACCTTTATGTAGTTTTCAATTATTCTCATGAAGATTTTCACTTTTTCTATTTTGTTTTCCTGCTGTTTGTTACTCTTACATACATTTAAGTTTCTTGTATAACTGACTTTCCTCTTCTCAGGTATCAACATAAGTTCCCAACCTCTTTCCTTAACAGAACTCCCTGCAATCATGTCAGATCTAAAAATCTGTTGTTCCAGTAGTCACACAGTGCCCATCTTGCCAGGGTAGTTCCTACTGTGAACACATTTCAGTTACAGAGACCAAAATCTCCTTCATATTCCTGGTACTTAAACAATCTGATGATTCTTTATCACTTCCACTGTTTCTTTAGTAACTTGAGAATATCGCTGAATCTCACCTAAATCTCTGAGAATAGTTAGCCGGTATCTAATTAAATAGGAACATTGAAACATTTATTATAAGAATGTTAGGAGGAAAAAAGTGATAGTAAGTTAAAAAAAGAAAATTCTAGTTAGCCCCCTGCCCTGCACACCCCTCCCCCCCCAAAAGTCAGTGAAGCAGAGACCAGTATTCAAGGATATCATACGGGAAGTAGAAAATAAAAGAAAACATTTTGAAAAATGCATACAAGAGGAAGACCATAAAGAGCAGGACTGAAGGTTAATACCAGCGTCAGAGTCAGGCAGATATATGTGAGGAACCATAGACCTTTTACCGGAGGAAGGACAGGAAGGAAGTATTTCTGCCAGGGACAAGAACACTTATTTCTGAAAACCAATGAAGAATTCAGTCTTTGTAATAAATTTCAAGACTAATGCTCTTCCAAGGCTTCTATTTAATTAGAACAAGGCTAACAGTTCCCAGTGACACCAGTAGGTTAACCCTTCAAGGAAATGCTGAGAGAAGTATAAATCAGGATTTTCATGCCTTCCTGACAATGCTAACTGGATACCACTTGTTTTTCTCGAAGTACTCTGTGCAGGAGACATCTACACCATTATTCCCTATTCAAGTGATAAGAAAGATTATCGCTGCAGAAATCCAATAGACTTTTAATGTTCTCTTAATGTACCTTGTGTGTGATCTTTATATGTACTAATGCTGACAAGAATTAATCCAACTTCTACTGGGTTTGAATTTGCACTGTGAAGAATATAGTTTTATTTTCTCTCCTTTTCATTTCCTTCCTAAACATAATGTAATAACCCCCTCTTCCTCAGATAGCAGTCTCTCCAGAAGTCAAATTACATTCATTTTTTACTAATTACATTTTAAAGTTTGGCACCCTAATATGACCATTATGAATGTAATTTTATTGGCACTTAACTCTGCCAAAAGCAACAAGTATCAGTCCGTGTAAAGTGTGACAGGAACTGTTAATTAGACTCAGATGTTCAGCTTTAGTTTGCCATTTGAAAGCTATTAGGAACATGCTAATTGTAACACAGCAGGTAAATAATAATCTGAAACTCTATTTCATAGCAATTACAAAGCCAAGATAAAAGTGAGAGTTACAAATGGATTTAAAAAGCACAATGTGCTTAATGACTGCTTAAACATGTTACAAATCTTGACTGGTCCTAATAGTCAAACATTTATACAAGTTGTACAACAGAAGAGTGCATTTTGATGAAAAGACTGAGAGATCTGTAGTGTTACTGCATCTTCCAGCTTCATATATACAGGACAGGATAAGCAAATGTCATCACTGGTATAGAAGATTGAAGTGTCTTGTTCCTGATTGTCACTGTTCTCTGGTGCCATGAAAGCACAAGTGTGACAAGAACTGACAGGGGCCAATCATATCCATAGGACTGACCAACCTGATGACATGACAGTTCTAGAAGTGTGTTAGGAAATAACAAGATGACTCAATATTTCCATCTGTTGGAGTTCTGACAGCTTTGTAGCAAAGAGCTGCACTGAGTGTGACTTTGATGTGGAGTAGCACTGTTTCCCACCAGCTCCAGTAAATTCAGTAAGCAGCGCATTCAGAAATAGCTCTGTCCTTCTTAAGATTGAGAATTAAAGCTGTGTGTGTGTGTCTGTGTTTGTTTTTTTTTAATTAGTTGTAAACTAAAATTTTCCAGTTTTCGGGGTTGTTTGTTTCTTTCTTTTTCACCTTGCCATCACAACTTCTGCCCAAGCTCAGAGATTTTTTTCCCAAGTGACTGTTTTAAGGGAAAGAGATGCAGCTGAGTAACCACAGTAACTTAAACCACCTTTTATTACAAAGCCTTGAACATGAACCTACATCTTTACAAGATGAGCTGATATCACTACAGATAAGAACATTTGTATTTCACCATAACAGAACACTATGTCCTGCAGCAAGGAAAGGGCAGATCTGTAGCACGCAGACATTCCCTCAGGTTCATTACAAACAAACAAACAAANAAAAAAAAAAAAAAAAAAAAAAAAAAAAAAAAAAAAATTTCATAAGAAGCTAAGAAGTATTAGGTGAACTAAATACCTGCTTTTTCTGAAGGACCACATTTTGGCTAGCTTGGATCTTTTATGCTATCTTATAATTTTTTATGATACATTTCTGACTGTTTCCCATGTCTACCAAATTTTCATAATTCCCACTACATTTTATGATGCCTTTGGTGAATATAAGTTTCATTGTCCAGAGACTCCAGGCATGATAAGAAAAAAAATCTCAGTACTGGAACTTCTTTCAATATATAGTGGGCTGGCTGAGGCCTTGCAGGACCAGGAGGAAAATGTTCAGAAAGATGTGACCAAGGAGTATAAAGCTCTTTGAGAGGGGTGACCTCCATATACCCAAATTAACAGCAACACCTCTGATATTGCGCATGCCTGCGAGTGAAATATCACTCAATGGCATTAGAAAACTTGCAGAAATAGCATTTCTTTTGTGATTTCTGAACTTTGAAAGTGGAGTTGGAGCAGATTCAGAAGGGGTTTCCTCAAGTTTTAGAGTGTAACTTTTGAAAATGTTACTAATTTATTCCCTCTTTACTCTTCATTATGAAGTCAATGTTAACACACTTAATTATCTATATTTATATGTACTATTGAATTCCTCTGAAATAAATTCTCAGTTTTCCTTGGGATATGAATTTTTCATGGATGGCTCCTTTGAGGCCATATCCCTTATATTCCTCCTGCCTTGCAACGCTTAACAAAGCAAAACTTCCCATGTGTACTCATTATTTTTTCTCTGCTAACAGATACAAAGTGAAAGGTAATTTCTCTCTGCTTCTTGGAAAGGTTTCATGGTAAATAAAGAGTTGCAATTCACATAACTGCAACATAGAGCAATACAGAAACTACTCACAGTCACATAGAATTGTCAGCATTATCAAAGGCTGTTGACATGATTGAACTGAAAACAGATACTCTGACCTCATCCTTGATGGCTTGACACATTTTCCCATGTGTAGTCATTTTAAATCCATCCAGATCCCTGGTAAAAGACCTCTCCATGTCTGCTCAGTGTCACCCAGTGCTCTGCACATTGATGCACTCATTTAGGATTCCTGACTAAATTTATCTTCCATTCCCTTCACTTTTCTCAAAATTAGCACCCTGGCATCTCTATAACAGAAACTGGGAATGTGTAAGTGGAAATATATTAAATTACCCCCCTTTTCCCTTTCTTTTGCAATAGTATCAGTAGTAAGATGCAAGTGTGAGTCAATGTTACAGCTTTCCCCAGAGGATGTTGCACTCAGTGTAATCCTTTCATTAGAAAATATGTTTGATGATCAGATCCTATTGGTTAAATCTGTTTCTTCATAAGAAATAAATATTTTAAATACTCTTAAAATTCATATCAACACAATTCTGAGAGAAAATAGCATGAAAAAGGTAAGATAGGAGTTGCACAAATGTAACAGGGGAGGGACAATGGAAGAAAAGCATAAAATAAAAATGGGCAGCATTTTCCCCCTCTCCTCTTCAAGTGGTAGAGCAACTAAAAGGAAGCAACAGAGCCTGAAAATCACACAGCAAGCATATGAAAAATGGAAACAGACAGAGGAAATTAATAATTTCCTGTACAACCAGAACAGTGTTTTCAAGATAAACAATAGGCTTACAAATGAAGACAACAAAGTGAAAAAAAAGTTTAGAGAACATTCTTTCTTCTTGAAATGCTAAACAGCCCAGATTCTCTGTATGTTCTGAAAGAAACCTTTCCAAGAAAAAGCTTTGTGATTGGGCTAAATTTAGCTTATGTATTTTCTTGGGTTTTTCTTTATACAATCAAGTAGATCTGAAATGTATAAAAATATTTAATCCAGTAGATATATCAGAGTAACAGCTTTTCACGTGGATACTAGGAATAGACGACTAGAAAGCTGTTTGCATAAAATTATGTATGCTTCTTTACGGTTGTTGTGTTATTTGCATTAAAAAACAAGTTAGGGATACATTATATTAAATTATCTAGGACATTATTAACACATGAATAAAACATGCTGTTGGTAATGTAAAGTAATATTTTTGGCCTGTGAGAGTCCCTAACATTTAATACAGAGGAAAATACACTTCAAGGAGCAAAACACAGTGTGGGCCAACATACAGAGCTATCACTCTGCTCATGTGGGTGATACTGATTTGCATCAAGTGATGGTTTGGAATGAAACACTCCCCTTTCCCATTGACAGTCACCAAGTAAAGCAGATGCAGATACAATTTAGGGATACCAAGTGATGTGGTGTAAGACAACTGATCTGTGGCCCTTTGTCCTGGTTTAAAGGACAGGTGTTTACTAAGGAAGGCAGGAGTCCCCCTCCCACCCCAGAATGGAAAATGTACCCCCCTTCCCTCCGAATTATTATAATTTTGAAAATGAGGAGCTTTCAAGCAAAGATATAAGAAATAGGAATAACAGCTCTTTACTGATATATATATATGTACAACAAGGCAAAGCAAAAACAACAATAACCAAGGCAGTAACAACCAACAGAAATCAGANTTAAATCTTCCACAGTGTGTGAGCAACTCTGGAACAGCTCCCACTCCTGGGCAAAGTCACACAAATAGCAATGTGGTTTCAATGTCTAAAGGTTGCCAAGCAGTACACATTCCCAGCTTTGGGAACAGCTGAGCCAAGCACAGGCTAATGAGTCTGATGTCAGTGGCTGTCACGATGTCCAAAGGGATCTCCAAGCATACACTGCAAATCTCATGAAAAACATTTGATTTTATGGTACCATGAAAAGCATTTGATTTTAGGGTCACAGTAAATGGCTTGCACAGGGTAATGGACAAAGACTCGGGTCAGTGAGACAGACNGAGACGGGAAGGGATGGAGGAAAGGCTTCACCAGCCCCCGGGTAGCCAGTCCCGGTGCTTCGGCAGTATCCTCTGGGAGCAGCAGGCTGGAATGGCAAGGAGGAATGCAGAAGAAAATCCCGGGTGGCAGGTGAGATGCACAGAACTCCGAAGCCGCAGCAGGAGACTCTGGGACCTCTCAGCATGAACGGGGCATGGTGCCCGCAGTGCTATTGCGCAGCGAAACCCCAAAAGCAGCAGCGAAGGNTTTGTTCAGGCTTCAGATTTTATTTCTCTTGCACCACGGGAAAACTGACAAAAGTAGCTTCAAGCTTGTTACTTGAGAACTAAGCACTCAGTCAGTATCAGCTAAAATCTGTATTTTTCCTTCTAGCGAGGACTGTATCAGAGATAACACTGCAACTAGAGCATAAGAAGATAAGAAGTGTAGGGTTACTTTTTCTTGTTGTTGTACTTCAGTACTTCTGAATGTTAACTTATTTTGATGATCACTAAAAGTTTTAAAAACAGTTGCAAATTCATTTCCTGGCCAGAGGAAAACAGCAGATAATTTACATAGCCTGTAGAGCCTCCTACTAGTCATGCTTGACAAGCAAGACATGATGAGTTTCTTCTACTTCATTTCCCCTACTATTTTTACATGAAAATGAGGGAAGGATGTGATGTGATTGAAATGCACATGTGAGAAAAGGAGAGGAGGCACTGAAATTTTCCTACTTAATTACAAATCATAGGCTTATATAATACTGAATTTTTGTCTACTGTAGATTTTAATTTAAAAAAAATTTGAAAATAATTTCTGTTTAAAAGGAATAAAAACCATAGAAATAAAGAATATATAGACAATTTTCTGTTTGTTTAAGATTGTAAGGGATATCATCTATCCCTTTTACTGATTACTCTGTAATTACACTGAGCTCTCATCTTCAAAGGATTGTTGGCCCTAAACTCATCCCGTCAGGAGTCCTTTATACTCAACAAAATGTTATACTAGAAGAAGTTGATAATAGGACCAAACAATCTGTCCCAAAGAATTCTGTGGATTTTTAGCTAGACCACCAGTCAGTCCCAGCAGCTGTCTGAGTTTACTTTATAAAGACAAGGATTCCTAGCCTGTAGAATACTTTAGCCACTAAAGGTTTTTACTGATGCAGCTGCAAAAAAATTTCTAGATTTTTGCATTATTTATCTAACATTCAGTTCTGAGGGTCTTTTGACAACATTAGTGGTGGAAGCCATTGAAAGTCAATGAGATAGTTTTGGGGTTCATTAAGGCAGCAATTCTGTTTACCTTAATTACGTAATGGAAAGATGACAAAAATACTTTGCACAAACACAACAATATGCAGGGATTACAATTGTTTGTCTTACTAATTAAACCTCCCATTCGGCCTCTTCGTTACAAGTTTAATTTTATAAACTCACCATGCATGCCATTCCATGAGTCATGGAGTAGTTAAACTAGTAGACTACATATAAATTTCATCTCCTACTGGAGAATTTGCTGGGACTCTCCTGTGTATTTGGGTGTTTGTTTTTGTTTTCTGAAAATGCTCTGAAACAGTGGAAAACAATCAAAATTAAAATCGAGTAAAACACTGGGGAGTTGATTCAAAGGTCATTAAAATCAGTAGAAAGTTTTCATGGATGTCACAGCTAAGGACATTACAACAGTAATGCAGGTGACACCAAGCTGGGCTGGACTGTTTATCTGCTGGAGAGCAGGAAAGCTCTGCAGAGGGATCTGGACAGGCTGGATCAGTACGCCAAGGCCGACAGTACGAGGTTCAACAAGATGGAGTGTTGGTCACTGGCCTTGAGTCACAACAACTCCATGCAGCACTGAGAAAGAGTGGCTGAAAAGCTGCCTGGTGGAAAAGGACTTAAGGGTGCTCGTCAGCAGCTAAACATGTTCCAGTGTGTGCCCAGGTGGCCAAGAAGGCCAATGGCACCCTGACCTGTAACAAAAACACTGTAGACAACAGGACCAGGGCAGGGATTTTTTCCCTATACTCAACACCAGTAAGGCCACAACTAGAATCATGTGTCCAGTTCTGGGCCCCTCACTAAAAGAAAGACACTGAGGTGCTGGAGCAAGTCCAGAGAAGGACAACAGACCTGGTGAAGAGTCTAGAGAGTCAGTCCTATGAGAAGCGGCTGAGGCAGCTGGAATTGTTTAGCCTGGAGAAAAGGAGGCCCAGGGGAGACCTCATTGCTCTCTACAACTGCCTGAAAGGAGGGTGTAGCCAGGTGAGGGTCAGGCTCTTCTCCCAGGGAACCAGTGATAAGACGAGAGGACATAGCCTCCAGCTGCACCAGGGGAGGTTCAGGTTGGACATCAGGAAGGATTTTTCACTGAAAGTGTTGTTAAGAATTGGAACAAGCTGCCTAGGAAGGATGTGGAGCCACGATGCCTAGAAGTGTTCAAGAACTAGAATGTTCAGCTAGACATGGCACTTAGTGCTGTGTTTCAGTTGGCATGGTGGTGTTTGTTCAAAGGCTAGAGACGGTGATCTTGGAGGTCTTTTCAAACCCTAATGAGTCATTTCCTCTATGATTCTGTGATAAATACAGAAGGGTTTTATAACCTCCTTTAACTGTGAAAAAAGTTTATTGGAACTGTATTTATTGTTCTGATGCATATTTCTGCCTAATATTCCTTAAGTATGAAAAAAATAAAAACTGTCTCTTTGTTCTTTGAATAATTTTAGTAAGATGAAGACCTTTCAAGAAAAATTAGAGTTTACACTGTTTTGCCTACAAAAAGTGAATATACACCACTCTGATAGAAACCTGATAAAAACAGGGGATGCCATAAGAGGGGCCCATGATTAAGGTCTATATTATAGAGTTGTTATTACAATTGCCAAGGGGGAATGACTCCTTGCAAACACCAAATACAAAGGTATTTTAATTTTGCTTTTATTTGCAGTCATACTGTCTCTATACTTTTTGATTAGGCACTCCTGAAATGAGTGTTATGAATCCACCAAAAACCCCATTTCTCTGGAGAGAGAAGGTTGTAAAACACTTTATCTCACACCATAAGGAAAGATGTTAGTCATCTCTAGGGCTTACAGGGAAGTGCTTACAGGAAAATTAGTGCCATGGAAGTTGTCCTTTAATTTACCAAACAAGGTATGAAAATAGAAACAGGAGAAGACTTCAGTAAAAGTGACACAATTTTTTTTCCAAGCCTATATTTGCACCCCTCAATAAATACATTTTTTGAAAGAATTTGAAGAGATCATGTCAAGAGGTAGTGACTGTGAGAATGTAATAGATTTTATAAGTTTTGTAGAAACAGCATCATAGGTGATTCTGAGTAAAGTCAGAAAATTACAGATTAAGAAGAAAGCTGTCAATAAATAGGAAGGTGTAAAAATATTCAGGTCATCATGTTTTGCTCATAATATTATATATGGTTATATCCATGTATTTATATATTATATGTATATTATATTTTATACCTAAAGAGTACACATATAACATAAAACATGTCTCTATACACATATGCATATAATTTGATTATATTGCTTGATATATAACATATAAAAAAGAAATAATATACTATAATCTAATATACTGAGAGACACTCATATATGTATATACAAATTCATGTTCTGCATTTATGATATTGGAAATCTTGACCTTTATTTTGATTTAAGTATCTTTGAAACTTTTATCAAAGACTCGTCTTCAGAAAGACTTGCCTCTGTAAAAAATCCCTATTTCTGAGGAGTTTATAATGTTGGGAAAACCTTTATAGTTTCATAACATGTACGTGTATCTTCTTTGCCAAATGAGGAATATATTTGGCCTAATTTTAGGTAATTTTTATTAACATTATCACTAGTAAATTGTAACTTGGCACACAAGCAAGTGCTAAACCAGTGTGTAGTGAAATTTCATACAGCCAAGACAAAAGTAATAGCAGGCAGGTTATTGGCATCAAAATGTTTCAAAATTAAGAACACTTAAAGTAGTTTTAACTGTTTCCAAGAGTCTAAAACTCTAGTAGCTGAATCCAAAATAACAACTTTCCTCTGAATCTTAGTGCTCTGGCTTCAGAGAGCTTTGAGTTATTAAAACACACAAAAAATAAAGGGGGTGGGAGTGAAGGAACTTTTAAAAATATTTCACTATTCCAAATCTTAGCTGTGTGTTCAGATAAATGCCTATATGTTTTGCTCATGAGTCTCTGTGCCGAATTTCTACCAGGAGAAGCTTGTTGCCGTAAGAACACCACAGACGAGAATATAGTGAACCAGGTGACAGAGTGAACCATGTACATCTGTTTGTCTCTGGAGACTGGATTGCCTGTATCAGCTGGGGACAAATGAAGCCAAATATAGCTATCCAATGTTAGTGTCTGCCAAAACCCAACACAATTTGGCTAATTCTTTCCTCCTGATATAATTATCTGTTTAGCTGAAGAGTTACCATATTCATTATAATTCTGAACATCTCCTCAATCTATACTAATTATAGGGATAATATTATTTAAAACACAGAGCTCACAGAGTCACATCACCAGTCAAGGAAGCACATTAGCTTCAGGCTAATTGCTCAAGTAAATTGTTGGGCTTCTGTATGTACAATTTAAATCATAATTCTGTTCACAACATAAATAATCACTAACTTTGCCTAAGTTATCCTTTTAATATAAGCTCCTATTCATGCTTGGAAGAGGTGTTGCTGACCGTTCTCCCCAATAGAAGAGGGAATTTTCTCCCATGTGACTGGAAAAAAAGGTTTTATTTATCTTCGGGTATCTGTAATTGGAAAGTCATTCCCTGAGCAGTGTCTGTGCTTGTTTATCATGAAATGGAGGCATGATAAGAATGAAAGTGGAAACCAGTATGCACACAGATTTAATGGAACCTTACTTTATAAACCATTTGTAAATCTAAGCAGCAAATGTATTCCTTTGCATGAAACAGGACAAATGGCAAGTGATAAGCCAGTTGCAATGCAAAAGTCACAAAACCAATTATATCAGTTACAATTGATAGAACAGTAAGCACAAAAATTGCAGATGCATTTGGTTGATTTTGTTGACAATCAACCAAAGCCACTAAGTTCATGAATTTTAGCCTTGCGGGGAGGATTAATCTAGATGTGTTTTGCAAAGCAGACTCATAGAGCATTTTCCCTTGCACAAGAAAAAAACGGCTGATATATCTGGATACACTAGGAAATCATAAAGCATATGGATATAAGTGGTCATCATTCTTGGTACAGCAATTAAAAAAAAAAAATTTAAAAATTGGTTTGGCAATAATTCCTCCTGTTCCAGAGGAAAATAGAACCTCAGCTTAGTAAAAATTTCGTGTTGTTTAAGGCATTGCAACTAAGTCAAGATGGCTTATGAAATGGGTCAGTGGTAAAGAGAAATGCATTATGTCTGCTTTAAAATCAGTCAGGGTCGGTGGGGGGAAGCATGGGACTCTGGAATAGAAATATTAACTAGCAGATTCACTGAAATCAGACCAAACCAGATTTAGTTCAGGATAGATTTTCAGTGCAAAGATGTGTTAGGAACAAGATGTTTAGCTATTTCCACCACCAAAGCTTTCAATTCTGTAAACTCATCTTGTCACCAGTCACAAATTAAAATGGTTTCTGCCTCCTTAGACTGCTCAATGCCACCCTAAACACACCTCTCCAAACATGACAGGTAATCTGCACAACTGATCTTCCCTGCTCAGTAGAGTTATGCTTTTCTGTGGGAAATTACAGAGCCTGGTGCTGTCGCTGTTTGTACTTCACATCCGCTGAGTTAATTGATCCTTCAGCACAGGAGGCACACTCTGATCTGTTCTTGAAAACACATTCAGATCCCTTTGAAGTCTGTAGTAGTGTTTCTGCTGACTTCAAACAGCTTTGGAATAGCTCTATTATGGGTAAACATGGAAGAAAAATAAGGTGAGCAAGAAAAACTAGCTTGAAAAAAAATACTGTTGGTACTGATCTAGAAAGAGTACATATACATGACACAGCATGCAATAACAAGGCATGTAAAAAGTTCTCATGTAAAGCTGCATCATAAACAATCAATTTTATATGCACAGGCATTTAGGAGGAAAATTTCAGCAAAATTATCAAGACTGAAAGTGGTACATTGCTGAAGTTAATGCTTCAGTATAGTTCCCTGCTGAGGTAACGTTTCCCAGATGAGTTTCATGTCAGCAGACCCCTCAGACTATTGCTACCATTACTCTACCCATCAAGGCTGACACCCTGGAAACTGTGTGCATGCAAGATTGTCCCTGAACTAACATGCCCTGCCTCAAGACAGCACCTCCTGTTGTGGATGTGGCCTTCCACACCTGCCAGGCACTGCTGCTGCACCGTGTGAGCTTGTGTCCAGTGATAAATTAGGGACTCCCTGCCTTGGTCTCCTTTTGTACCACAAGCATGCTTTCAGGCATCCAGATCATGAATAATCCATGGTATCTTCTGTTTCTGAAGATATTAAATTAATCAGGAGGTTCCATCACAACTGCACAAGCATTCCCAGTATCCCTGACTGCTCCCAGTCTGCTCAGATTTCCCACTGCTCAGATTCCCCAAAATGCGTGCCCTTCTCTTTGTACAAAGCCTTCAGTAACTAAAGAAATTAGGTAACCTTCTGCATGAAGTAGTTGCTTGACTAGTACAGTTTTCTAATTCTAGGCTGTTGTTTTGAAAATCAGAACTTTAGAATGCTGCAATTGTGCTTAAAAAAAAATGTTAAAATACTTCCCAAGGCTGATTTAAAAGCATGAAGTAATAAAGGGTAACTCTGCATTGCAAATATTTTGTTTAGCAAGCCACACTCACAATTCCAGTGCTACAAGCAAAGTCCTGCTGTCAACTACAGTGCTGTTCTGACTGTCCATCTGCTCAGGTTTTGCATTTTGGAGCAGAAATTAGGAACAGTGGAGTGCATTACCACTCTCCAGATAATGTAGCTGGAGGATATTTACATACATATTTGTATATGGAAGCAGCCTTGCCCCATCTCCTTCAATATGCTTTATGAATTGATCAGATGAACTGGCAAGTGCTATTGGTAATTCAGACATAAAACCATTTTCCTAAGCATTACCTCCATCAAGCTTTCTTATCCTTCTAAGATAAATCCTTCTCAGTGTAAGCTGACTGTTAGGAAATGACCATGAGATTTTTTGGAGGAAGAGAGGAAAGGAGAGAGGAAAGTATTGCAGGAGATGTACAGAAACCTATTTTCCCTTTTTGCCTCTACAAATTTACACACACACATCCCTTAGGTCTGTTCCATGTATTGCTACTGAATACACAGTATACTGGCCTAAAAAAGTAGATTTGGAAATGCTGCTGAAAAACCTGAAAGCTAGGAAGAACTAGCCCTTTCTTTGACTTTTAGTGTCTCTTGAATTTCTCTCAGTTATTTTCATATTAACCTCAGTAATCTGAATTCAGCCAACATGTATTACCAGAAATAATTCAAACTTCATTTGAAGATCTCAATAACTGTGATAATAAAAATACTGTTCTTGTTAATATTTACTGCTTATCTTGGTGGTTTGTATAATTGAGTAATGGTTTTTGAAAAAATGTACTTAATTTTCTCATCTAAATTATTCAGCTTTACGTCCAGAACATTTACTTTCATTGCATTTTACTTTTTTTAGCGAGCTGGAAAAATCCTAAAATATGTACCATTTTCTATTCCTGAAGACACTTTTACAACTGAATCGTATTGCCTCTCACATTTCCCTTAAATATACTAAACAAAAGTGAACCCTTCAATTCTTTGGAAGAAAGCCATGTTTTACAGACCCTTCATCACTTCTAGTCTTAGACTCCCCCCCACCCCATGTGCAATGTTTCAAAATCCTTCTGAAAATGTGGATAGCAATGGGATTCAGAGTGTTCCTTCCACAGGAAAAAAAAAAAAAGCCATTTACAGAGGCAAAGCCATGTATTTGCTAATTCCTTCCCTCTATAAATAAGGATAACACTAGACTCTTAGTCTAATGTGTACCTTGGTTTTTGTTTTCTTTTTAATCTGGTTCTTGGTTATTGATGAGTATATTGAATCATGCTGCACTGAAAACCACTCCTTGAAAGTCTTCAATGGAAATTCCCACACTAGGTACTCCATTCACCTGTTATTTCTTATTAATGACAAGCTTTGAGAGCTTCAGGTCAGCTCTCATCTAATTATCTTGTGCATAAATGCCAGATTTCAATCTGAAGGTCATAAAGTACAAATCAAACTGCTTACTCAAAGGCTTTGTGTTTTTACAGAGGCTTTATCAGCCAAAGTTATTATCTCAGTTCAAGTTGATGTTATATATTATAAAACAGTTATATTCTGGGGGCATTTTCTAGCTTCTGGGTTTTTTTTCCTGTTGTTCTTTTCCCACACAGGAAGCTACAGTGGCTGCCATTTATTATCTTCTCTTTTATGGATTGAATCCAGTCTGAACTTTTCTGTTATTATTCCCAAGTAGGCTGTGACTCTCCAAGCAAAATAATGTCTGGTCTGCAGGAGAAGTAAAACAGCATTTGATGCTGGTGTCATGCAATGCTATCTACAGAAAAAGATCAGGACTGTTAATCATTGTAATATATGCAATAGTAGCCAGCACCGTAGATTATCTTTCTAATTCATTGAACCTCCAGGAACTGGGAAAGTTACCACCAAACAACCTAAACACTGTACAAAGGCTTGCATTTCACAAGGCTCTCTTCCCTTTAGGAAAATTAGTCATCTCAGTGGAAATGCAACCCAAAGGTTTCAAATTTACTTATCTGTGACCTTTATACCTGATTTTGATTGAGCTCTGAATCCAAATGAAAAATCTGAATGATGATCACATCCTTGCTTGCAAACTTTGAACACTATTGATTTTGCACTTTAATTTTTTTCTCAGTCGTATCTGTCAACAACAGCCTTTGAATGTATATGCTTGCTTATGTTGCTATGGTTCCCTTTGCTGTGCTGAGCAAAACCCTGTAAAATTAATTTTCATTTTGCTGAGAGAAATCTATCTTTTGCTTCTTCTCACGAGGAGATAATTCTTTGTGATATTTTAGTCTCTTGCTGAGAACACTGTCTTAAAATTGCAGAGAATTAGGCTTTATATGAGGTGACAATAACAAAAAATAGATGTGGTTACTCTTAAAACAAATACTATTTTTTATCAAAATGCTGTGTGGAAATGTAACAAAGATTACTTCATCGAGATAAAACATGAGGAATCAAAACACAGGACACTGTACTTAATACTTATAATTTGTTATAATGCAATAAAAAGGACACCTCCAACTTTGTTTCCTTCTTTTGTTTTGTTTTCTTTACAGATAGAAACAAGAAGAAAAGAACTATGGTATTGGAAAAGGTGCAAGGAAGTAAAGAAAAATTGAAATAGATTTTATTCTCATAACTCCCTACTAGAAAAAGGTCAGCCATATATCAAAGAAAACCTTCTAATATTTTATGTTTTAACCCCAAAATTAAGCAAAAAATAGAAATAGGCTACTGCTTCTATATAAATTTTGTAAGCCAACATTTTGTGTTACTGTCTGATATATTTAACACTGATATAATCTAACTAAAGTGCTTAAATCATGGATTAGGGAATAAAACTCACAAAATATCTACATCTCCTGGACTGATTGAATTTATAGAAAAAATAAAATCCTGTAACTGCAAAACGATGTGGTACTTTGCCAAGTTATTGAAAATGCAGGGGTATGATTTTGTTATTGCATGAGTCTAGAATGAAAAGGCAGCACCCCAAAAATCTAAATGAGGCTCACTGCCAGGATCCATGTGAATATGCAAAGGCATCTATATATCTTGAGTATATATGACTTGCTCCTCTTCTTAGCAGGCAAACAGCTGACAAAATCTGGAATTGCAGCCTGCAGGACACTCTGGGTTTTCTGCTCATATAGCCACACATATTGGAGTGCTGTTGCTACTGTAACTTAGGGAAAAATAAATGTTTTTCCAAGTAGAAAGCAAGAGTTTAAATTCCCTGCCTTAATGAAACATGGACTTTGGAGTGACAGGAGCTCACATTCATGACACTCCTTTTCCTTCGTCCTTCCTCCCCTGGGGCTAGTGAAACAAGAACTGGGTATTCACAAGGTAAAGTGGTAGCACTCTTTCTGGTATTGACAGGTGATAATGCTAGCATGTGGAGTTTTAATTTCTGTCAGAAAGGGAGAGAAAACTTATTTCTTACAGGTCGTCATGCAGAGGAAAGTAGACAGCATGCTGCAAGGATCTCTGCAAAAGGAAAGGCCGTATTAATAAGTGACACTTTTTAACAGTAGGGAGAAATGAACCAAATCTAAACATAATTTGAGATCTAATATTACATTCCAAAATATTTTATTAAATTATTCTTTGTAGTATCTGTCTAGTAGCTTGAAGCTGCTTAATATTGCAGGTCTAGCTATCAGAAGATGGTGACATCTTCAATTCAAAATGAGAAAAGCTGATGACTAAAACAGCCATGTGTGGTATTGGAATTATTTTCCAATGCTAAACTTAGACTCATAGCACCTGCAAGCCCTACAGTATCAGAAAACATTGCAAGAGTGTTTGTGCCTAACACAGATTCTCTTCTCAGAAAGAAATCTGACAGCACATGTTCATGAGCTGAACTTCACCCGAGCATAAATAAGAGCAAACAACCTCTTTAGCTTCATGTTAAAGGTCATTCTTCTTCAAAAGCTGTCAGGCGCCTGATCAGATCCAGCAATTATTCAAGCAGGTAAGTCAAGATTTTGTCATTAAGGGAGATGATAATAGAACCACACTGATTAATGTAATTAAGTGTAACCCAGCTTAAGTTTAAATAGCAGAAGGAAAACTTGATAATGCCAATGTATCAAATGTCAGGTCAATGGTATTCATTGGCAAGGCAGATTATGGAGTCACAATGACTGGAATTATCCATTTATTTCAAGCTAGAATTTATATTTCTTTATCAGAGATGACATATGGGTGCTTAAATTTTCTGTTATGGAGAACTGACTTTAAAAACCTAGCAAGCTTTTAAAGTCCTTCTCAATTCATGTTATTTCAGGCTTCTCTGCTACATCTCTTTTTTCACCCCAAGAGATACAGAGTATTATTTAAGCCTTGGAAAAGTCTTCATTGGAAATTTCTTAACAGTATAAAAATTTAAACCTTATGGTCCCGTCTACAAATGTGCTGTTGGCTATTTGCACAATTAATACAAGCACATGAAATCGGATTCTAAGGAGCTACAGGTTCAGGAGAAAAGAATAGCACAGAAAGTGCTTGGATGTAACACAAAAGAACAAGAACAAAATGAATACACTTAGAACAATCAGATAAACACGTGATTTTGTATCTCTGTGCTGCCTTGTGGGTTATGCATGCTTTCCCTTTCAGATGTCCCCTTAGCCATGTTTCAGGTAAGACTGCATTTGACTCTTTGTTCACTCACCAACACACTCCCCAAAAGGCAAATTTGTGTCCGACTGTTTAAGAGCTAGCTTCTGCTTCGAACATGTCTAGTTCCCTTCAAAAAACAGTCTCTACCTCCCCATCCCCCTTTAGAGAAAACAAGTTAACTATTCATGTAAAAAAGGGGAGGGGGGAAGGCATGGATTGAATAAGAATAAAGGAATAAGAATAAGAACAACAAGAAGAAAAAATTTTTAAAATAAATAGGAATAAGAATAGGAATAAGAAAAGGAATAAGAACAATAATAAGACCAAGAAAAAAGATTCAGAATCAGAATAAGAATAAGAATAAAATTATGTAGAAGAAGATATAGTAGAAGTAAATATTAGAAACAAGAATAAGAAAACTAATAAGAATAAAAATTTTGAGTAAGAATAAAAATTGAGTAAGAATAAGAATTTTAACACCACCAAGGAGACCTGATAAAGAGCATCAATGAGACATCGCAGGGACGCACGTAGTGGTGAGATTTTCTACTTAATCTGTCTGTGTCACTCACTTTCTCTCCCCTCACCTCTTTTCTATTTCTTTCTTCCTTTCTTCCTTTCTCTTTCTTTCTTTCTTTCTTTCTTTCTTTCTTTCTTTCTTTCTTTCTTTCTTTCTTTCTTTCTTTCTTTCTTTCTTTCTCTCCCTCTTGATAAAACCCATACTACGGACTTCGGCATATAGCTCCATTTGCACCCTAATTCAGGCACAGGCATTTCGGATAATTTCAGTAAACAGTTCATAACAAGGGACTAGAAGCCCACAAGTCTGGGGGCTGCTCCATGCCACTTCCAGTGGGATCAGCTGTGGAAGGAGTGCCGGGCGTGGCCCTTTGTGGCACAGGCACGTTCTTTCGGGGCCCTTGGTGATGCAGGACATTGTGTTGCCCAGAGACCCTAGTGACATGGCAGAGCCCTGCTCTTTTAGGGGTTATATAAGGGACACAGAGCTGCTCTCTCTGCAGGAAGCAGCTCCTGGGACCCCTCTCCACTAGATGACATCAGAGACAGAGGAGGACAAGGCAAAGCCCAACTCCCAGCCACCCAGCCCCTTGTCCCAGCTGGCTGGAAGACCAGGCCTTTAGCAGGCAGTGGGTGGGGGCAGGCAGCAGCTGAGTTCTGCCCCTGTCAGGGACTGAGGAGGAGTGGGCCTTTGTCCCCATGGACAAAGAGTCAGAATACAACATGAATTAAGAGCTTTACCAACAGGCAGATGTTAGTGGCCAAGAGCCTTGCCTGTGGGAAGAAGTGACAGTCCGAGACTTTTACCAAAGGCAAGAAGTCCAGGAAGTTTCCCCAAGGGGAGCAGCGAGACACCAGGAGTTGCCCCAGTGGGAGGTAGATGTGAGAGTCCAGTGGGGAGGTGGCACACAGCAAGAGCTGTACCACTGGGAAGAAAGCGTGACAGTCCAGGAGCTGTACTAATGGGACAAAGATGATGAGAGATTCCAAGAACTGTCTGAGTGGGAAGGATATGTGATAGGCCAGGAGCCGTCCCAGTGGGAAGGGGAGGGATACCAGGAACTGTCTCCTTTGGAAGGTGTGCAAGGCCAACCACACATGTACCAATGGGAAGAAGACAAGAGAGACCGAGAGCTGTCCCAAGTGGGAGACAACAGCCACAAGGAGCTATCCCAAGGAAAAGAATACAATGTCCACGAGCCACCCCAATGGGGAAAAGACATGAGTGACCAAAAGCTGTCCCAAAGGGAAGAAAGCGTGAGCAGCCAGGTGAGCTCCCAATGGGGAGCAGGCATCAGTTACAAGATCTGGGACAAAGCTTTGCATCCAGAGAACAACAAGGATGCCCAAACTTACGCCCAGGAGGAGCCCTGCTCTCCCAGCAGTGCGTGCACCAATGTGGCAGGAGAGGCAGCCTGTGAGCTGCCCAGAGCCTCTCCTGCCCTGGCGAGTCCCATGGAGGCAAGCCAGCAGCTGCTGCTGCCCCAGCCAGAGCTGCTGAGAAGGAGCCTTCTGAGTATCCAGCTCCTGAAGTGGAAAAGGCACCAGATTCTCCTGCCCTCGGTGAGGAGGCAACATCAGCAGGGACAGAGAGCCCAGTCCCCGCCCCACACAGATCCCCAGGCTGCAGCCAGGCTCTGCTGGACTTAGCATGGAACATTGGCATGAGCAAGGCTGTGCTGGAGATCCAGGCATCTGGCCAGCAGCCAGAGAAATAGAGGGACCTGGACTAGAACATGGCTGCACAACTAGAAGCAGCAGCTCCAGCAGAAAGGGAAGAGAGCCAGATCTCTAACCCACAAAGCCCCTTCTGCTCCCTCAGCCCCTCGCCAAGCCCGCTGAGAGCACAGGCCCTCAGTGAGCAGCAGAAGGAGACATAAAGGGGTTCATTCCTGGCACAGGAAGACAGCGAGGAGGGGACATTGGCTGGGGAGCTTAAGCACTCCAACTCCAACAAGGAGGAAGACCCAGAGCTATCCCAAGGTGAAATGAACAAATACCAAGAAGTTTCCCAAGGGGAAGCCTGCAGTGAGCCAGAGCTGTCCCAAGGAGCTGCTGGTAGCTACCAAGAAGTGCCCCACGGGGAAGCCTGTGGTGATCCAGAGCTGACCCCAGAAAAAAGAGTAAGAATCAGAATAAGAACAAGATGTAGAAAAAGAATTACTAGTAGTAAATAATGAGAAAAAGAATAAATAGGATAAAAAGAAAAAGTTGAATAAAAATAAAAATAAAAAAGAACAAAAAGAAATAGTAGCAATAGTAGGAAATAATTATAGTACCAAGAAAAAGAAGAAAAATAATAAAAATAATAGAAATAAACATACTAAGGCAAAGAAGAAATAGAATTAGTGGTAAATGTCAAGAAGATGAAATAGTATTTGCAGCAAATAATCATAATAATAATTATACTTATAATGCTAATAATAACAACAATAATAAAATTACCAAGGTAAAATACACATCCAAACATCTTGTAGAATCACAGAATGGTTTGGGTGTGGAAGGACCTCATCGAGTCCGAAAGATCATCGAGTTCCAACTGATTCTCTTCTGTAAGAGCCTGAAACAAGAGATGAGAGACTCCAGGCTGTTCTCCAAAATTGTTGTTTATTGCATCATGGGTCATGGGTACAAAGAGCAAGCCACTAGCTACCAGCCACAGCTAGAGGCCTTGAAGCCAAATTCTGACCAACTTAGAGAGCATTATATACTTTTCTTTGCTGAATACCTTAATACATGACAACCAATTAATATTACACACAATACCTTTATATTTGCCTATAGCCTATATCATAGTTACTATCATTACCACACTATAGTCAGTAATATCCAATCACATAAGTAAGTCTGTTACACTTTAAGCTTGGAGTTGCTTTTTCAGCTCTCTTAGAGTGGAAAACTCTTAAACCTTTATTTTACTTACTAGATCAACCTTTATTTGTTTAGGGTATCTTTTCTGATTGGTAAAAGCATTCTTTTATTTACTTATGCTTTTCTTGAGACTTACCAACACAACATAACCTTTGCCTTCTTAGCTTACTCGGTGACCACTAGCTCAGCAGAACATTTTTTACTCTATATCGAAACTTGCTTTCATTTCTATCTTATTCTTAGTTTCTTTATTCAGAGATCTTTCTGCCAGACCTTCATATGTGTGAAACTTTCCTGTCAAACTTTCATCCTCCCCAAACTCTTCTTCTCTCTTTCTCTCTCTCTGAGACCTCTTTCCCATTTCTATCTCTCTCCCTCCCATGTCTTGTTAAATAAACCCCATGTTAAATAAAATCTGTATTTTCTCATCATATGGTCTCCTTTTCACTTTAATACAGGCAGAGGCAGCTCTCCCTAATGCGATCATAACACCTTCTCTGCCAAGTCTGTGTTTGTGCTCGGGATTGCCTCAACCCAAGTGAAGGACCTTACACTTGCTCTTTGGAACTTCATGAGGTTGATATGGGTCCACTTTTCATGGATGCATGTCCAGGTACCTGTGGAGGGCATCCCTTTCTTCCAGCATGTTGACTTCAACAGTCAGCTCAGGGTCATTGGCAACTTGCTGAGGGTGCCTCAGTCCTTCTGGCAATGTCACCGACAAAGATATTAAACAGCACCAGTCCCAGCACTGCCCCCTGAGGATGCCTCTTGTCACTGCTGTCCAATTGGACATCAAGCCAGTGACCACAAACCTTTCAGTGTGACCATCCAGCCAATACGTTATCCA
The DNA here is from genome assembly GCA_013400655.1 of Mystacornis crossleyi. Taxonomy (NCBI): domain Eukaryota; kingdom Metazoa; phylum Chordata; class Aves; order Passeriformes; family Timaliidae; genus Mystacornis; species Mystacornis crossleyi. Next base: position 56,839 of record VYZQ01009012.1, read on the forward strand.
CCAAGTGACCTATCCATCAAATCCATCTCTCCGGTTTAGAGAAAAGGATGTCATACTGGCAGTGTTCAATACTTTGCACAAACCCAGGCAGATGACATCAGTTACCCTTCCCTTGTCGCTGTTGAGACAGTCATGACACAAATACACACATACCAATTGCTCCGAGAAAAGAAAGCTTTCTTTAATACTACCTAGCCTCTTTTATACCATTTTTTAGTATCCACATTACATGTTCATTGGCTGTTAGCTAATTACAATACAGTATTATTGGTTGTCTATAACTAGCATACATTCTTGTTACATATCAGCCAATTTACTCCGTTCTGCAGGTGTCCATCCTCCTTCTGTTATTTATGCTTCGTGCTTCTGTTGATGTTACAATTCCCAAATGTATAAATCGAATTCTCACAAGTACAGAGTGATTGTGCCCAAGTCGAACTCTATGAGACTTTCAGAACAGCTGTCGGTTCCCACAGTTCCCCCCTTTTTGTTTTTCAACTATAAATGCAGTGTTTATGGTCTTCTGCAGGGCCCTTTGCAGAAAGGATAACAAACACAGCACAAGGAGTAAAATAAGAAGGATAACAATTACAACTAAACATCCCATTTTCATAAGGTCTTTGACCCATTTAGCAAGTCGCAAATTACCAAACAAAGCATTAAACCAATCAGACTCATTCTCTTCTCTTAATTTTAAAACACCTATTTGCAATTCTTTGATATTAGCAGACACTGGAGTGTTTGCTAACACTCCACTGATCTGGAGCTTACAATTAATATCCATAACTTGGAATTGCTACTCATCCTTGTCTGCTACCTATGAAAGATAAAATAGCAAAGATTGTTAAGAATAATCATCTTAATTGACTAATGCAGATCATTTATACCCATAGAACTTTCAGTGAAGTTAAGGGTCTAACAAACTGCACCGTCACATAGTTTCACAACTTATGATCTTATATTATAAAAGAGTTGCTTACCAATTCTTCATCACAATTGTTTCAATTGGCTCAATCTTACCTCTATAACAAAAAAAAAAAAACTGAACTCTTTCAATTTAAATGTGCATATTTCAGCAGAACTTAACTTAATGTCACTTAAACATAACAGGAAGGAAACCGAGCAGAACTTAACATCACTGAAACTGAACAGAAATTAATCTTAATATAACTTAAACTTAACAGAAATTAAAAGAACACAACTTAAGGTTAACAGAACTTAAATATAACAGAACTTCAAAATAAAAGAACTTAAATCTGACATAAATTTAACAATACCCAAACTTAACATATCTCAGCCTTAACATCACTTAAACTTTACAAAATTTAAACTTAGCAGAAGTTGAAATTAACATCACTTAAATTTAACAGAACTGAAGTCAGAGTTGAGCGTGTTCCTTTAAAAATATCAGATGCAACAGAATTTAACTCATCTTGACTCCATCATTACGAGAAACCTACCAAAAATTTGTCATAAAACAGTTAAACATCAATAAAGAATATGCAAGCAAACAATGATTCGTAAATGAAATAGCAGCAACAGGAATTTACAAGAGAGATTATAAAGGTGTGGCAAATACGTTGTGATCGTTTATAATTTAGTTGTGAGAATAGCTCATGGCAGCTATAAACATTATGGAAAATATCAATCACTGTCAGGACTTTTCTTATCTAAGCACAATTTTGCATGATTTTCCAACTTGCAGCTATACCCAAAACAATTACAACATTGTGTGTCTTTCTGTGCTTTTCTGGTAGAAGGACAAGTTTGTCAGGGTTATTCAAGGTGCAGCTTTTACTGAAAATTGCACTTAAAACCTGCTCAGGTCACAGATGGTAAGACAGCCTTTTGTGATTGTCAGCACAATAGAATTCAACCTTGGACTATTAGAGGTAATGAAATATGGATACGTAAGGATAAAATACCAAGAACCTAGTCTTATAATACTGCCCTGAATTTTGCATATGTAACTTTGTTAGGTTATTGGGCATATAAGACTGACACATGTATATAAACATCTATAAAGCCATGGTTTCAGATGATTCTAAAGGAGTGTGCTACTGTTTACTTCACTGCTTTCCTTTGCCCATAAGAATAGAGAATATTAGAAACTCAGGCACTGTACAGATAACACATACTCAGAGAGCAAGTGGGTTTTGTAAGGTGGTGTCACTTTTAATCACTTTACTGGTCCATCAGTGTACTTAAACTGTTTTGATATCAAGTCCAATTTCAATCTATAACTGGCAAAGAAAAATAACTACACTTGCACCACTAAATAGCTGTACCTATTTAAAATGCTGCCACATGTTTGTCCATGGCAAAATATCCACAACAAAATTATGTTATTAAAACTGTGGGGTAAAAAAGCAAGCGAAGTGGCAAAACTGTAACTGGAAATCTTCTGCCTGCCTTTACTGTGGAAAGTTGTAAATAACTTCTGACACAACAGTAATAGGGGAGCAAGGAAAGGAATGCTACCATAGATTTCACCCACCTAATTGCTCCCAGCAGCCTTGTAAATCATTCAAGGTTCTGACATCAGACTATCTGCTGAATTTTTTAAATGATGCTCTGAGAGCACCGAGATGGCAAATATTTTTCTAGGTACACAAGTTTCCAACTTTTGTGGTATCAACTAACATCATTATAACTAAACAAAGAATTAGCACCAATTCAATCCAATCAGACTTTTAAATCAAAATTCTGGAAAACCAGTATACCTCTTACATGACAAGCTGGACCAATCATGCAATATATAGGCATTTCTGATGAAGAATTTTGGCTCTTGCAAAGCAGCCTCAAAACAAGCAGCCTAAAGAGCAAGGAATTACGTAATGCTACTAGCATGCAGAAAGACACTACATTCACACTGCTTCTCCTTGAATCTCTCGAAAAAACAATCCTGTCAGAATTTACATCTTACTGAAAACATAAAGTTACTTTTAACAAAAAGAAAAAATGTTCTCAAGATTCAGTAAAACCTATACTGTAAAACGAGAAATTTGCATTCATAAAGACACTGACTGAGTTTAGGACTAATTAAGCGTCTCCCAGAAGCTCAAAATGAGATAGTAGTTGTCCTAACTATGAAGTGGAATGCAAACACATGGTCCTCCCGTGTCTCCAAGCAGCTCTGACTGAACACAATGTTAAGAGACTTGGAGCCTACTGACCAGTGTCAAGCTGATAAGATGCTTGGGTAGGTCTTGCATATTATAAAAATTACTACATTTGAAATATACACCATTAATTTATATTGTTAATGAAAAACACATAGAATATTCAATGTTTTCAACTATTATTTTTAATATTTTTGGGATGTAATGTCTGTCTCAGATCCATTGCACTACATTATTGCCTGCTTTTTATAATAATGATTAAAAAATCGTGCTGTTTTGGGCTGCCACACTGAACACAGACGGTAGCGAACAGACCTAATTGCCTCCACATGGACTAGATTTGGGAAAACCTTGATAAAGGGAATAAGGACTCAGCTGGAAAGTGAGTCTAAATAAGATTTGAATGTATGGTTTACACTACTTTATATATCTTACATACTCAGCTTGCCTGAATTGGCTGTCTGTGACCCATGGGTGAAGTTTCCACTTCAGGCATGTAACTGAAATTCAGCCAACTCTGAGTTTGCAGCCTGTGAGGAGACAATTTAGTTTTGATTTGTCTCGACACTGATTGTCAGAGGCATGTGGGGGCGGGGGTGCCTTTGTGCCACATGCAAGAGGCAACTAGACAAAGATGAGAGAAAGCCTTATCTCTGGGGAGACTTTGGCAAGCGTTTCATGTCTCACATGGGACAGGTAGTCAGCAGGGGAACACCAAAGACAGTTTATTCTCCAGAGACACTCTCCAATCAGACAGCGAAAGGTCTCCACCAGTTGACTGCAGTGGAATGTTGGAGGGGGCCAATGGCCTCCTGTCAGCAGGCAGACTTTGGGAGGAGCAAGGGGCCATAAAAAAAACTGCATAACAAGCTCTTGGGGGTTTTTGAGACTTGTTTGCTGGGGCCTTGTTGGCTTTGGGCTTGGTGACTGCAAGACACTTTTTTGTGTCTTGTCTTTTGGGCTTTTAGAGTCTGGGGGCCTTTTGGGTCCTGTGTTTTTGTTTTGGCTCTAGCCTGCTGAGGACTGGTCCTTTCCCCTGGCCCTAGCCCACCTTTTGTCGGTGTTGCCCTGGCTCCAGCTTCTCCTACCACCACTGGCACTTGGCTCGCTCTTGCATACTTGTCTTCCCTGTCTGGGTGCTTGGCAGAACACTGTCTGACTTCCAAACCTCGTGTGTAGCCTGTGTCCTGCCTACCCCTTCACCTGCCCCAGGCGCCACCTGTCCTGTCTCCCTGTGTCCCTGACCATCACCCTTCCACTTCGCCCCTGCATCACTGCCTGAGCCACCAGCATCCAACCCTGCCTGCCTCCGATCCATCCCGCCTCTGCGATCCCCACCGCAACCCTGTCCAGAAACACAACCCTGTTTTGGAATACCTGCCCAAGTGCCCATTCACCGTGTGTTCAGCCGCCTGTTGCTGCGTGAGCTGCGCCTGTGAAGCCGCGGCTCTTCAAGAGCTGTGCAAGCTCCCCAGCAGGCAGCGTGCACGCACCCCCTGCCACATGGACGTGGACAGCACTCCCTGAACCTCTGGTGGTAACGCCCGCTTTTTCTCTGTCTCCCCTCTTTCTCTTCTGGTGTTTTTTGCAATAAAAATATTTTTAAAGGTTCTAAAAGACACCCTGTCTCATGTTCAAAGGATTTGGTTACTCTCTCCTAACCTTTTTGATTACAGCAGTTTCTGCAGTAAAAGGAGGGAGGGGAAAAGACAGTTTCCTAATCATTCACTTGCACTGGTTGAACAGAGTTTCTGCCTTTGTTTTACAGTTGATTTAGGCAGGAGGTTATTACTCTTCAGCATGAGGAATAAGAATGGAGGAGGATGCAAATGAGGTATAAAAATGAAAGTGATAAGGAAAGAAAAGGAAATCACTGAACAGAGTAGGAAAATGGAAATAGACTTAAGATAGAAGTTGAAAACCATTGAAGGAGGGAAGAAGAAGTTTCCTCCTAACACTGAGAAAAGGAGGAAATACAATGAAAAGCAAAAGAGAAAGAAAGAAGGGGATGAGATGGGAATGGTGGGTAGTTGTAGTGCTGTATTTCCCCACTCCTTTTCTTACTAAAGGCTTGCCCTTCCCATATGTTCTCCCTGCCCCGCCCCTAGACCTGGCCACTCCCTCGGGTTTTCCCTATTGGTTCCAGTGTCCCAACTCCACCCATGTACCGCCCCTGTGCCCTGAGACCATTAGTCCATGTGCTCTCTCCGCCGCCCTCATCTCCATAAAAAACTCCAGACTCCCTGGAGTTTGTGTACAGCTCTCTGCTTCTGGGAACCTGGGTTCGCCATGTGAATAAAGTCCTTCTGGGGTCTCCATGCGGAGACCCTTCTCACCTCCTTTATCACCACTGTGTTGTGGAGCCAACAGCCAGGGCATGAGCGCGGGGCCACCTGGAAGGGCTACAGGAAGCGGAACAGCTGCTCTCCCCGAGGCAGCCCCGCAGCGCACTCCGGGAAGGTTTGCGGCTTGCTGTGCCAATGCAGAAACTACAAACCGCAACAGGTAGTATAGAATAAAAGGAAGTAAGCAATCATCCAACTAGAGGAAAAAGGAAAAAATTATGTGAGAGTAGAAAAACAAGGTAAGAATACATAGCCAAAAAAAAGAAACCCAAAGGAAAATAGTACCATATGTTTTCACTATCTATTCATTAAACTAAGACAAAAAAGGGTTGTTAACATTTATTGGAAGGGCAGAAAATTTTGGCTAATTATTGTTTATCAGTTTAGTTGCAACTATCACATACTGTCAGTAAAACCTTCCGATTCATAATGCTGGATGAGTGCACAGTAAATTCACCTTTGACTTGAAATGTAATTTTTGACATTGACAGGTCCATCCAGATATCATCATGGTGTATATTTTATTCTTAGTCAAGCTTCTGCTGATACATATATTGCTTGTTTTCACTAATTGAGACATTACATACATTACTTGTTTTCATTAATTGTGACATTGACTGTAATA
>VYZQ01009013.1:0-13468 GCA_013400655.1 Mystacornis crossleyi
AAGTTGAAACCTAAGGCATCAGTATCAAACCTCTTGGTGTTGTCACAATATGCCCACTTTACACCATCTACCTTGGAACCCAGTGTTTTTTCCATACATGACTAATTAAAATTATTTTTTGCATACACAAATCATACTTCACCCTTTTCCGAACAGGAACAGGGAAAGTATGAGCTGTTGATCAACAGAATGTTGATCTATCCCTGCAGTAATATTGCTTGCAAGAGAGTAAGACCCTTGCTTTTTGCTGAATTCAATTTAAACTGTAGCATAGGCACTAATGATTCTGTAGATACTATAAAGAAGAAAGCAGAAGCACGCACATCTGGTTTCTGTCTCAGTGGAGGTTATGCATTAGAGTGACTGATGTACGAGGTCCAAATTTACTGATAAAATAATTATATGATAAAGTAGCTTGTGGGGCTCTTAAATTCCCCCGTTGCAATTGTAAGAGAAGCAATAAAAAAGTCAGTATTTGAAAAGAGTAACATTCTTAAAAGGTCCATAGTTAGACAAAAGGTAATGGGTGATTGACTCTCCCCTCCCTCAAACTGTGTCTTTACATTCCCATTTTATATGTAGTATCTTGACCTGTTTTTGAATGAGAAAAAGGTCAAGAAGCTACAATTTGGAATGCTTCTCACTTGGCTGTCAGGAATGTAAACTAATCCTGATTACAAAAAAGGACAGTGCTATTGATGTACTCGGGTTTTGATGCTACAGGGTTTTTTCTGTTAAAATTTTTAATTGGCTGAGGTCAGTTCTTATATCATTACAAGCATTTTATGTTTAATTATGTTTATTCGTATTTCCTAGTTACCTATATTTGCTATTTTTTTCACATTAAAGGGATGGAAAATTAATGGAAATGAACTTTTCCAACTCAAGTAATGCTAAAAATTGCAATGGATTATATACACAAGTTATATACACAAAGAGGGTTGCAGACATGGTGCATTTGTAAGATGTCTGGGCTGTGATGCCACTCTACAATGATTCAGTGATCACAGCACACACAAGAGAGCCCCTCATGCTCCACACTGATATCAGTGGCACTAGAAAAACCTCAGCATCTTTGAGGACCAAAGCCAAATTCTTCTTAACTTTGTAAAATCTTTATATTGTAGAGGCTTTGACTGAGTGAGATGATGAGAGAAAGATGGTGGTGATCCCCAGCTTACCCCTTGCATCCAGGGGCTGGCCAAGCTGTGGTCACAGCCTCTCCTAGGCATCAGTGTTGTCTGTTAATGCCCTTGGGTTGGTGGTTCTTGGATCTCACAACCTCGAAGTTTACATTGTGTTCAGCCTAAAAGGAGTTGCTGTCGTTCTGGTCTGCAAGCAGCTTGCTGGGTGACTAGAATATACCCTGTGCCTTAAATAGTGCAGTGTAGTTGATCTCAGTTTCAAGCATAATTTCATCTTTAGTGAACAACATTTTTAAGAGGCTTTTCAGCTTCATTTTAGTGGGGAAAGTATTAAGTGAAATAGCAAAGATGGGAACACAAGTCCAAGGATCTTTCATTAGACATGGTTTGTAGGCTGCATGTACACAGGATAAAGCAGGAAAATCTACTCTTTGAATCACAAGCACCAAAACCACAGCATTTTTCCTGCAGAAAATACCACCTAATAGCTCAGAATTGCCACCCTGCAGCTACAGCAAAAGTGATTTTAAAGCTCTAGCAAACAATTAAAATAATTGGTTTCTTCTCATGTCTGCTACAGGTATGCCAGCTTTCCATTACATGGCAGGATCTGTACCCTGAATCTTGTCCCATGCCTTCTAGTCAGGGATTTCAGCACCATTTATGTGCATGAAGCCGCTTCTCTGACAGAGTTCTGTGGTAGGTGCAGATTAGGCTTTTGCAAACAAGGAAATGCATGTGTCTATTACACATAAATCTATTAAGCTGCTCATGAACATACTTGTTTGGTGAGCATGCCGATTCTGGGTTTGTTCCTTGCCACTGCTCATATAGTTGTCTCTACTGGCATCAAGTGTTGTAGAAATAGAATGTGTCATACGTGGCAATTCCCACATGCAGTGATGTGCACAGACACACACAGACACACACACACAAAATCCTCTGCATTCAAACCTCTAGGCTTTTCTTTTGGGGTTTTGCATGAACTCCATGCACTGCTTGGACAGTGGGACTCCTAAACCACATGTGAAATCCCCCTTCCCTGTGCTGAACGGCTGGGGGGAACAGGAAAATAATTCACCCTTCATTCTGACACCTGGTCCCCTGGCCAGTGCCCAGCCATGCCCCAAACTGTGGGGTGCAGGGCAGGTGTTGAGGGTGGTGGCACAGAAAAAAGCATTAAACACCTATTACCTGAGCAAAGGGCAAAGTATCTGGGTTGTGCCCAAGAGTATCCAGTGTACCAGGTGTCTGGCGTAGGGTGCCTGAGCCTTCCTCACTCACACCTGACCTTCTTGCTAACAGCCCAGCCAAGGCTCCATCGCAGCAGACAGAAAAGAGGGCATGGTACAACAACAACAAAAATGCAGACTCTGAGGGAGCAGCAGACATGGGAAGGGAAAATAAAATCCTCTTTTCCCCAAAGAGATTGTATGTGATTTCTTGGGATGGTGGAAACCTGAGCCAAGTGTGGAAAGATTAGATGGCTAGAGATGCACTCCTGTGACGAATCAGGCCATTGGAGCTCTATGATTAAAGAAGATCAGAAAACTGTTGGTGCACTTGTGGGTGAAAGGTGTTGGGATTGACTCATCTCTCCTTTCCTCTAAGTATTCAGAGGGTTTCAATTAGATGCAATATAGTGGATTATTTTTAATATTTAAAGGGATCAGATTCCAGGCGGTTTATAAACTTAGCCAGGCATCTTATTGGAATAGGTATATGCCTTACCAAACCCTCCTCAGTGCACAACTTTGGAGAGCTTATTTTGAGTGTGTCCTAAAAATAAGCAAGCCCCAAAATCCCAGGTCCACAGCCCTGTGAATTCTCTTTTGTAGTTTATTTCTATTTAAGCAACTAGATTCTCCTCTGACATCAAGCTCAAACACTCCATTTGCCAGGTGCAGCAGCTCAGTGATACTGCCTGGAGAGTGATGGGCGATAAGAGATCCAAAGCAAACAGTCGGGGAGGGGAGATGGAAGATGGTGTTTGGCACCAGGGCCAGTAGCTGTTCCGGGGTGCCCACCACCCACAGGGTCCCACTCCAGCCAGGAGCTGGCAGGAGGGATCCTCCTTGGGTACACAGAAATCCTTGGGAATGAAAAGCATGTGTAAACTTTAAATAGTTCTTCTGGCTCTCCTGCCCTTCAGGACTTCATATTAACATATTTTACAACGCACTTAGATAGTTGTCTTCATCTTCCTGAAGAGGTTAAGGTACTTTGGCTCCATTCTTTTTCAAAGCAGAACCATATCAATACTTTTAACAAGCTGATGTGTTTAAAGATGAATTCGGGGTATTTTTTCTTTAAATAGCGTATTGAGCTATTTCACCTAAGAAACAAAACATAAGAGTTCAAAACATTTTCTACATTAACCACCTAAAGCATTAAAGAGAGAAGTATCTGCAAAACAGTAGATATTTTTGTTAATTACACACTAAAATTATCAGCTCAGCAATAAAAATTAAAAAGAGTCCTCAAAATGAAACCCAAACCCCATCATGTTCTCCTCCTTCAGTTACTATGACTTGTGGCTCAAGAAACAAGTACGGATTAGTCACATTAAAGCAAAAATTTCTCTTGACTAAAATGTTTCATTTTTATGGTGTCATTTTTGTTTTTTGAATACTTGGGATTTTTAATCCTTCAGTAATTTAATGGCTGGAACCACATTGTGTGTAAACTTTACTACATTCCACTTTGGAGATTCATAGGCAGCCATGTCCAGGAGTTTTCATTTCTCCAAATAAAAGGTATGGTCTGTTCATCTGTGCCAGAGGGGTGCCCAGGTGGCATGTGAGCACTGACAGCAGCAAGAGTCACTATTGGGTTATGTGTTCACCTGTTCCTCAGTGTGCACTAATACATAGCAAAAGATGCCACCAAAGAGGGTGCTCTCCTCACTTCCTCTTTCCTTCCACTGTAACACCCAGCCCCAAAGAGTGGGAATTGCACAGGGGCCATTACTACTCTGCATTGGCCAGATGAAATTACTTCATTGACGTGCATGGTAGAATTGCTTTAAATAGTAACTAGTACCAGGACAGCTGTTTTTTTGGTACTATTAATTTTTATTATTTACTTTTGGTAAAATAATAAAATATTATTTTCCTCCTCACTAGTACAGTATGGGGGTAATTGGATGCATAGCTGGTTCTCTCTATAGCATGTGACGTGCTCAGACTATCATTTATAAATGCAGAGAGATAGGAACAAAACATAGGGTGGATGTATGACTATTCAGGAATTCAAAAATCCTGAAATATTGATTCAGAAAATCAATACAAATTTTAAGCTATTTTAAAATAACTTTTCTCACGTTCTACACCATTTCTCAAATGGGAAAACATATTGATTTCTCTGCCCCAGCCTGCACAAGGTCAGGGTGGCTCTTGAGGGGTGGTTGGGCAGGAGCATCCAGCAGTGGAGACATGGCCACCACCACAAAACCCACGTGAACATACGCAGGAGAAAAGCAATCCCACATTTTCATGCTCAAAGCCCCTGTATTTTTAGGGTTGGATATGACTCGAAGAATACCCAAGTAAAATCTACCCCTGGCTTTGGCAAGACATTTAGTGGAGCCTTGGTGGTTCAGGACTTGTGCAATTAGAGCATAAATTCATAAACAACATGATATACATTTTCTGGACAATGTTTATTTTTCATGTAGTTTATACATCTGAAACATAAATGCTTACAAGGGAGTGTTTTAAACACCTCTTTGTATTTCATTAGTTAGCTGTTTAATCTGCTAGAATTTATTGCAAATTGCAGTTGTACTATATGGCCTTGTATTGGTTTGGCACGGCCTGGTTTTGGGTAGCAGGGGGGCTGCAAAGATGGTTCCTGTGAGAAGCTGCTGAAGGAGCTGCTGGAGGCTTCCCACCATGTCCGGCAGAGCCAATGGCTGATGGCTCTGAAGATGGACATGCTGCTGGCCAGAACTGGGCCAATGAGAGAGGGTGGTGACACTTCTGTGATGACGTATTTAGGAAGAAAATCAAAACAAAGTCAGGGTTTTTTTTGCTGCTAGTCAGAGAAGAGGAGGGGGTAAGAATATGTGAGGGAAGCAACAGGGCGACACCAAGGTCAGTGAAGAAGGAGGGGGAGGAGGTGCTCCAGGCACCGGAGCCGAGATTCCTCTGCAGGCTGTGGTGAGGAGACCACGGTGAAGCAGGTTGTCCCCCTGCAGCCCATGGGTCCACGGGTAATGCAGAGATCCACCCGCAGGCTGTGGGAGAGGTGCCCACACTGGAGCGGGAGGATGCCTGGAGGAGGCTGTAATCCAGTGGAAGACCCAGTGGAAAGAGGGGGCCCTGCTTCCAGGCTGGAGCAGCCTGGAGAGGACTGCACCCTGTGGGAAGAGACCCACGCCGCAGCAGTTTTTGGAAGACTGTCTGCCAGTGGGAGGGACCCCATGGCCTCAAAGGGAAGGACTCTTCTCCTGGAGTAGCTGAAGAAAATCCTGGTGATGGACTGACCAAAACCCCCCTGCCCTGCCTTCCTGTGTTGTCGGTGGGAAGGAGGGAGGGCCGGGGAGGGGGAGGAGGTGTTTTAAGGGCTTATTTTACTTCTCATTACCCTTCTCTGATTCTGTTAGTAATACATTAGCAACTAAGGTTGAGGCTGTTTTGCCCTTGAAATATTTCTCCCCCTCTCCTTATCTCACCTGTGAAGCCTCCCTTAACCCTTTTTCCTCTTTTCCCTCCTTTTGCCCAGCTGTGGTAGGGGAGAGTGAGCGAGCGGCTCTCATGGGTGCCTGGCGTTGGGCCAGCGTCAAACCACGAGAGGCCTCATGGTGCCTTTACTTATTTGAACATAACCACCACTGTAGTCAGCAGGAATGCAAAGTTTTTAAATCAGAAGGGAGCCAGATGCTAGATTTTCAGCAAGGACTTTGCACCAAGACATTAAACCCCTTATTTTAGACTTTTGTTATGTTTCTGTTTGATGCTTTACCCTGCTACGTGCTCCAAGCAGAATCATTTTCCCTTACAGGCATGTATAGCTTCTTCCCCTTTGGTTTCTTAATTTGGGTTAGATCCTGTAATATGAAAAATATACTCAGATATTGCACCTAGAGCACATTGATGAGACCTAAAGAGCTCTTCTGTGAAGGGAATTAAGATCAAAAAGAATGTGGAGTTTAAATATTCAACATTTCTTCTTGGATATGAAACAGAAAAATTGTTTTGATGCAAAAGTTCTTGTGACAGAACACGTTACTTAGACTCCAAGACCATATTAGGATAATTCTTTTTTAATATAGGAATTGCACTCCTTCATATGGAAATGATGACATTTTGTCTATTGCCTCTTACTACAAATGTTTAAAGGATCTGTTAAAAATATTCTTTTAAGAAGCTGTATCAAGATAAAAGAAAGTAAATAAGAGCCAGTGCAATTTTCAGACTTATTTCTGGTTAGTTTCTTGATTTAGACCCTGATAACTGCCAGAAAATTTCACCAACTACCAGACCTGTGGAAGCATAATGACAATAAACTGACAATGCAGTTTATTTTGCAGTTTGGGTTTGCTGTGCTTTTGTCAGACCCTCACCCTCACAGTAAATGAATATTGTGTTAATTCCATGAACTGATGGGCTTACAGAGACTAAGGAAAAAATGGTCAGCCTGAGTGCTAACACAAATGAAAGACAAGCAGATGAAATGCACATTCTCATTGTCTGACAAACTGGTACTAGACCTCCATCTAAATTTAGCTGATTGATTTTTAACTAACCATTAATCTTTACTACCACCCCACAAAATGCATGGACTTGGAAGGTGGTGGACATCAAGGCTTCAGATAAAGCTGGGCAGGACACACTTGCAGATAGCTGAGGGATTGCCAAACTAGCTTGTTGGGAAAGTAGGCCTTTCATCCTGTGCTCTTCATACTGGGCAAGACTCATGGCTATGTCTATTCCATCCAAGGACTGCTCCCCTAGTGTGGGGCAGCCTGGGCCTGCCAGGACTCCAGCACTATCCATCATCCATTTCTGGTTGCCCTTCACCTTGGGGTGCTCACACACCTCCTCACTGGTAGAGGCCCCATGGGGGTCCACAAGAGCCCTGCAGGGAAGTTCTGATGCTGATTAAAGCCCCAGGCAGCTGTCACACAATGGCTTCTGGTGGCTAAAGAGGTGACTCAGTACATTGCTTTGGTCCTACCCTGTTCGGTCCTACCCTTTGGTCCTACCTTGGACAGGCTAACGGATCCAAAAGAAAATAATTTGGAAAGGTCCATTACCTTTGACTTTTCTCCTGGCCTGAAGTGTATGCCTCACGTTAGTCTGAATTTCTTTCCTGTTTTGTCTGGAAAATCCCTACAGAAAATGAATAGGAAATTCTGGCCATTTCAAATTAACTTTCTAGGTTTGTCTTTTTAAGGACTTAGCCTCTTGTCAGATGTTTTTGCTTCCTTAAAATTTGGGAGCCAGCAGAATTTTCTTTAGGGACTGCTGCAGAAATACTTTGATGGGAAAGTAGATGATAAAAATAACTATTTGGTGCCAAAGGCAGTAGACTGGGAATTAAAAGCTCTTCTTAAGTCAGAGACATTTGGGTCTTTAAAAGAGCTCAAAAAAAGAGGTGAGAAAAGCAGTGGGCATGCAGGGCTATGACCATGGTTGGGCAGCTAGCTGACTGAGTCTAGGTGAAGGATTTGGGAAGAGGAAAACAACAGGTGGTGGGCAGAAAAAGCATGAGAATCAGATCTGCCTGGGGAATAAGGGGTGGATAGAGTGACTGACTGCTGATGTGGGACCAAATACCACACAGAAAGAAAAGAGGTGAATCCATGATTAAACTTTCACCTGTTGCCACCACCAAGACCTTTGTGAAAGACTTATGCACAACAATTAACCCCCCAAAACCCAAAACTAGGGAAAAATCCTAGAATTAAGTACTTGTTCCCTCAGAAGAGGATGAGAACAAAATATGTGACAGAGGTTAGTCATGTCACTTAGAAAGGTGTTCAAAAACCATGATGAATGATGAGTGTGGTGCAAGGACTTAAAATATATAAGTCAATAAACCAAATTTTGGACACCAAAAGAGATTCCTATGGAAAATACTGTAAGATTCACTCCTTCTGTGGATGACTCTATGGCCAATAGATGCAGTAGTCCTTTTTTCTCTCTGATGCAATAAATTTTTGGCAATAGAATAAAGGGTATCACACTTCAGGCTACAGCAGATTTGTACAGTAGCAAAAGACATTTGAGATATATCATCATCCACTGGAAAATTTCAAACCTAGAATTTAGCCTCATTTTAAAACTAAGTCTTTTTGTTTTTCTGGGCAATACTATTTTATCAGCTATCTGTTTACAAAATTCAGCCACATATTCTCTCAAATGGTTTTACAGACTTTTGGCAGGTGTGAGTGAACATGTATTTGACAGAGCAAACCAACACATGAGCAGCTCCAGTCTCGACCTCTGCTCATGTCTCGCTTCATCCCATTCTCAGTAGAGTTGGTCAGGTTTCAAAAGGTCTTTGCTGTCAGAAATCAGCTAGCTTTTTTTTTTTTTTTCCCTTTAGTAACCACCTGTTTCCCTGAAATCCATTAAATCCATTGTCTTTTCATGATATCATTTGGGTTTGAATCTGAATATTTTATCAAAATCATTGTCCGACTATTGATGATAACTTTAGAGGGAAGTACTGCAAGCCTCTTTGAACAATACAGAACTGAGTTTGTGTTGAAAATACTGGCAAAAATTTAACTTTGAAATGTCCAATATTTTCCCAACTCTGTCTGCCTTGACAATGTGTGGCTTTTCCTGATTCCTGAGAGAAAATCTGAATGGGAGCTAAGTGATAGATACAGAACTACTTGTGGGCCACCATACAACCTCCTTCTATTGCTGTTGTTTCAAGGGGTGAAACACATAAAAGAATAAAGAAACCTGAATGCAGGATCAGGGCTGAAGTCGATATTTTGACATTTCCACAGCTGTACAAGTTTAGTGTCTCCAATATTAGAATAATACACTGCAAGAGTTAGTATGTTAAGCTATACTGTTATGTCTTGTCTTAGACTTGAGCAGTAACCATCTAAACATCCTCCATCATTCTCTTCCATTCACAAATGTTTCTTAAAAACATGTCCTTCAGATAAAGAACTGTGAACTTTGTGGTCGTGTTTCGTTCTTTTTTAAAATTTATGGTATATTTCACCTTACTCAGTGCTCAGAGGGGAGTTTGGTAACATCTCTGTATTGCTGATGAATAAATTGAGGTGAAAGAGCTAGAAAGATCTGCCACACAACACACAAGCTGCATGGGAACTAGGCTTTAATGTGGGTTATCAATAGAACCAGCCTCGCTGGTCTTCCCTCCTATCTGCCTTTAAAAAACACACACACAGAAAGTGAACCCCCAGACACTGCCCATGTGCCCTCTTGCCAAACAGGTGAGAAAAAGGTTAATCTTGAAGCCTTCCCACTGCCAGGGTCCCTTCCTCCGCAGCATGCCTCACTCTTTTTTTTTTTTAAGTGCTTCAATTTATATTTTAGCATTTGTTATAATAATGGAGTCTAGTGAGAAGCTTGTGGCCCCATAAACTCTGGACATAATTTTAACTGTGTCAGCTTCAAAAAGTCAGTATCTGCCTCATCAAAGGGCAATCTTGTCCAATGTGGGTGTCTCTGTCAATTGTGTTTTGAACTGCAGCAATAATGCAACCAAACCATGTGAAGAGCTTTTCTACACCCACATTTCTTAATTATCATCATGAGACTGAGGTAGCTGAGACCAGATCTATAATGTTTTCTGGATGTCAAAATGCCCACACACCTTCTGTAATCCTTGTGCTACCAGCCCCCTTTCATATTGCTTTTAGCTGGTCCATCTAATTATCTACTACCATAACCTTTTACTGCATTATTCCCAAATCCCACAAAGGCTCTGTTTACAAAAACAGAAACAACTGGTCTGATGAGACCTCCTTAACTGAACAATTCTATAAACATTTTAGTGGATAATAAACCCCTCCTCACCCCTTTCAGAAATGAACCATTTTTTTTACAGTCAGGTAAGACCTAGGGCCTTAAAAGTCTCTGCATACATTGCATCCATAAACAATGCAATTTCTTGGGAGCTTTGGGGTCTACTGTCCATTTGGAGAATAAATAACTTCATTATTTTCACAAGTGCTATAGTCAATAAGGATCTGGAATGGGAAAGTAGTGAAAATGTTATGGTTTAATGAACATGTTGCATAATCATTCTTGCCAAATGTCAAAATAAATTGGAGGCCAGAGTGTATGGTTTATGCTTGTTAAATTGGGGGTTTGTGTGCTATTTTGGGAAGGGGAAAAAAAAAAAAAAAGACCAAACCATGAAAAGGCAGGGGGAAGAGAAAGTATACCCTTGGCCACTTAGGGCAAGACCTTGGTCCATTACAATTCCACCACTAGTGCTCCCTGCAAGAGAAAATACAACAGCCTGTGACTGTGGGGAAACCACTTACTGACAGCAGAATTGGCTCTGTGAACATTTCCTGGCCCCAAAGCTCTCCACTAGCAAAGGAGGGGCAGGGGCCAAGCCCCAGCAGCCGAGTTTATTCCACAGACCAGACATGGCTAATCCCTGCCTCTCTGGGAAGCACCAAGCTGTGCCAGGGGTGAAAATGCATCACATCCATTAGCAATTTCAAAAGACTCTTTCCATCAGGGGACTACGAATTTGTACTCTGCCATGAAGTTCAAATGACAACAGGAAAAACATGACTGGAACCAGATGTGCTTTTGCTGGAGACTCCTGTGAAATGTCTGTTCATTTCCACAGGTATCCCATTGATTCCACTTTTGGCATAGAGGTACTGAGAAAAGCAGGTTTTGCCTATATTGCAGAGAGTTTTCTGTTTGTCCAAGTGATGAGTAGCTTGAAAGGTCTAAGTTTAGAAATATCTACACAGCTGAGGACCTGATCCTTTGAACACCAAAGCATGTCACAGCTATTTTCCCCTTGAGATTGCCTCAGGAAAAGACCAATTAGGATTACATGATAAGTAAAATTATTCCCATACTTATATGGTTAGGAAAATAGGTCTCTCCAACTGCATATTCAAAAGGAGATGAAAGCAATATTGTTCTTTTGCAGTTAGATTTTGACTTATTTATGGTTTTCCCCATTATGTACATGTTCCAGCAGCACCAAGAGGCCACAGGCATGTGCTTCTTACTTCACCTCTACATCTAGTAACGGGAGTGCTATGAAAGTGCCTGTATTTCTTGCTTCCTGTATGAAATATGTGGATACATATATGTGGCTTTCATTTATTTTGTTTCACGACACAAGGAGGGGGGAAAAATCCTTTTCATACACCTACATCTATCACAAAGCAACTAAGAATAGAAGCAATATTGAGACAGATGGAAATGTTAATGGTGACAGCTCACAAGCAAGAATCACACATTTGTGAAATAATGAAATGGGTGGGCAGTTGTTATATGAACTCCATGTCAGTCGCTATGTTTTCCTGGCTATAATTTTGCAAAAGTATGTCTCAGAGATACTTTCAGTTCATGGGAGAAGTCAGTGCCCTACCCTACACCTTGCTGGCACGTGGGTGTAGGAATTTACCAAAAGTAAGGAGCAGCTTGCAAGTGAACCTGCTCATCACGTGCCCTGGGGGCTGCAGGATGTCCCCTGACATTTCCCTGCCAGGGCACTTTACTATTGCTAACAATGTGGTGGGACAGATGCAGAAAGGAAGTGTAAAAATATGTGGAAACCCAAACATGAGAGAAACATGGAATACTCACACTTGTTTCAAAATCTTACTTCCAGGCATACAAGTATTACCTTTTCTTTTACATTTCATCTGCCCATATTCTGTAGTCCTTATTAGCTGGACTTGCTGACCACAAATCTAAATGAGCATTACAAAATCAGTTCTGCATTTTTCCATTCTTTCCTTCTAGTTCTTCATGCCCCAAAAGCCATCAAATCCATTTTAAGGACCACTTTCACAAGCCTGTTTTTGCTAGCCCCAGTTTCTTAGCCCCAATCTAATGTTAGCTCAAAGGGGAGGGAGCGTGAAAGTGTCTATTCATACGTATTTTACCTTGCACTACCTGTCTCATTCCCAAGGTCTAAGGAATCTACTGATTTTCAACAACTTTGATAGGTACTGTTTCTTGCAGATGCTGTTTACTGCACTTGACGTTACTATTTTTTGCCAGAGGCATGAACTAGTTCTCCTGAAATCTTATGGATGCTCTCTTTGTTTGCATATCTGATTAAAAAAATTCTAGCAGCTACATCTTCAAGTGCTTAGTGGTGATTTACTACAATGATTCATGGTAAGACTTACAGCTCCGAGGAAAATCTGTGTCTTGGGATTTATCCACCTTTACAGAATTTCTCATGGCAGGGCAACCATATGCCACTGTATTTAGGAAGCAACTTACGGTTACTGAATGGCAGCCAGTCTGCATTTTCTTAGTGCATTTCTAAGAGCTCAACAGCATTCATGTAATAAAGAAAAAAAAAAGGACTTGCCAAATGTATGCATCCAACCACCTCAGATTAATGAAATGCTAGACATTAATCCACCGGCATACATGCCTGTGAATGCTGGCCACTAAAAATAAATAGTGAGAAATATCAGACCATTTGAAATAGGAAATTGTTGATCAGTTCTGAAAATCAAAAGGTTATCCAAATGGTGAGCTGCTGAGAAAGGCAAACTTGCATAGCATAATGCCTGTGTCAAATACCATATAAAAATCATCTCATGCTGGACACAGACACCTGACAGACACCAAACACTGAAGATAACACTCGTGGTACCAGGGAAAATAAAACTTAAAAAAAAAAAGGAGGCAAGAAAGATTGTCACATCAGAACTTTGGAGGATGAGGAGATTCTCAAAGAAGATGGGACATTTTACAGTATCATAACTGTAAGACATGAAAGGTGGTGATGAACCACCACCAAAGCAGTGACAGCTCGTGGAGAAATAGCAGATACTAAAATCAATAAAGCTACTTGCAGATTAAGGTATGAGTCACCACAATGGGACCAAATATGGCCTGTGTCATTTGTTAGCAGCGGTCCATCTCATGCGTCTCTACAGAGAATGATTAGAATTCAACAGAAACGTGGCAACAGAGGCAGGAAGGGAAATGTTGGGAGTTTTTAAAGACCTAGTAGGAAAGTAATGGGTGCAAACTTAAAATACAGAAGATATACAAAATTTTGCAAGGAAAATTCATATAACTGGAAACTCCTTCACAACCTTCTAGATAACAGAAAAATGTATTTTGGGAAGTGGATAGATTTTTAGTAGGGCTCATCAA